>CAUYON010180245.1:0-15831 GCA_963573935.1 Arctocebus calabarensis
CCCTATTAAAGCTCCACTGTTATACTTTAAAGATCTCAAATAAATAATACTTTGTTTTATTTGGAATCAGAAAAATCCTTGAATAGCCAGGACATTACTCAGAAATAAAAACAAAGCAGGAGGAATCACGCTACCAGACCTCAGACTATACTATAAATCAATAGTGTTTTTGGTATTGGCACAAAAACAGAGAGGTAGACGTATGGAACAGAATAGAGAACCAAGAGATGAACCCAGCTACTTACCATTATTTGATCTTTGACAAGCCAGTTAAAAACATTCAGAGGGGAAAGATTCCCTATTTAACAAATGGTGCTGGTTGAACTGGCTGGCAACCTGTAGAAGACTGAAACTAAACCCACACCTCTCAGTGTTAACTAAGAGAGTCTCACTGGATTAAAGATTTAAACTTAAGACATGAAACTATAAAAATACTAGAAGAAAGTGCAGGGAAAACTCTTGAAGAAATCAGCCTGGGCAAATATTTTATGAGGAGGACCCCCCAGACAATTGAAGCAGCATCAAAACTACACTACTGGGACCCGATCAGACTAAAAAGCTTCTGCACAGTCAAGAACACAGTAATTAAAGCAAGCAGACAGCCCTCAGAATGGGAGAAGATATTTGCAGGTTATGCCTCTGACAAAGATTTAATAACCAGAATCCAAAGAGAACTTAAATGTATTAGCAAGAAAAGAACAAGTGATCTCATCTCAGAGTGGGCAAGGGACCTGAAGAGAAATTTCTATGAAGAAGACAGGCACACAGCCTATGGACACATGTAAAATTGCTCATCATCCTTAATCATCAGAGAAATGCAAATCAAAACTACTTTGAGATATCATCTAACTCCAGTAAGATTAGCCCACATCACAAAATCCCCAAACCAGAGATGTTGGCATGGATATGGAGAAAAGGGAACACTGCTACATTGCTGCTGGGAATGCAAACTAAGTTCCATTTGGAAAGATGTTTGGAGAACACTTAGAGATTAAAAATAGACCTGTCATTCAATCCTACAATTCCTCTACTAGGTATATATCCAGAAGACAAAAAATCACATTATAACAAAAATATATGTACCAGAATGTTTATTGCAGCCCAGTTCATAATTGCTAAGTCATGGAAGAAGCCCAAGTGCCCATCGACCCATGAATGGATCAATAAATTGTGGTATATGTACAACATGGAATATTATTCAGCCTTAAAGAAAGATGGAGACTTTACCTCTTACATGTTTACATGAATGGAGCTGGAGCATATTCTTCTTAGCAAAGTATCTCAAGAATGTAAGAAAAAACTATTCAATATACTCAGTCTTACTATGAAACCAACTTAGCTTTATAGCTAAGCTTATAGCTATGAAAGTATGAAACTATAACTATGAACTATGAAACCAACTTAGCTTTATAGCTTAGCTTATAGCTTTCTTATGAAAGCTACCTATTATAGCTCAAGAAGAAAGGAAAAGGAGAGAGGGAGGGAATGGGAGGTAGGAGGAGAGTAATTGGTGGGACCACACCTAGGGTGCATCTTACAAGGGCACGTGAAATTTACTAGGTGTAGAATATAAATGTCTTAACACAATCACTAAGAAAATGCTGTGAAGGCTATGTTAACCAGTTTGATGAAAACATTTCAAGTTGTATATAAAACCAGCACATTGTACCACATGATTGCATTAATGTACACTATGATTCAATTAAAAAAAATAACTCTTCAAAATATTGCTCTTTTCAATTATTTTGGTGGCTACCTTGAGCCACCATGCTCTCTAATACTCTTTTCTCTGTCCTTCCTGTGAAGCACTCTCTCTGTCACTTCTTTCCTCCTTTTTCTACTTTCTTTTAGTTTATGTCCCTAATTAGGACCTGGAAAAATCATATATGCTTTTGTTTATCTATCTCCCCCAACAAAATGTGAGCTTTACAGGGAAAAAGTTGTGTTTTGTTCACTGTTCTCTCCCCAAGGCCTGAGAAGTACTTGGCTCACAGTAGTCACTTAAAATATAAATTTCTGATTAAATGAACATAATTTTATAAAAGAAAGATGACCAACTCTGCATCTCATGAGGAAATTAAGATACTATTGAGTTATTTTCCTTTAATTTATTCCAGATCACCCCAAATCATTAAAACTGTTTATACATTCCTTTTATTTGTTGGTTTAAAAAAGGCCCACAGACTATTTTTTACTTTTTGAGGTTGAAGAAATGATCAAGGATGAAGAAAAGATCTCAAGTAAAGATTTTCTCTAGAAAATTCAGTAGAAAATTCTTTAGGACTTGATATTTCTGTGTCAAGATGATACCATCTCTTCATAAAGAATATAGCCCATTATGTTGGTTGGCAAATTGAAAACAGACATTGCATTTATGAGGGAATAAAATTAAATGTAATGCTTATTCCCTTGAAATGTGTCAGCTACTAGTTTCTCAAATTTACAAGATGTGTAGAAGAGACACAGATGTTCTATTACCTATTCCAGTTAATTTTCTCTTTCTTTTCTTAGACATCATTAGTTTCTTTTCAGAATTACAGCCTGTATCTGGGGAAAGATAAGACATGTATAGTAATTGTGGTTGAAAGCTTCTCAATTAGGTTCCCAAGGTGATCAAAATACTGAGAACATGAGTGTTAAATATTTTAAGGAGTTACTTTTTAAGGATAATTTTCTGGAAGTATTAGAAATGTAATGAGAATTTTGCATAGTGTGATCATCTGGGTTCAGGATTAGACTTTGTTCTTACTAGATGTGTGGTCTCAGAAATTTTACAGGTCCTCAATTTCCTTATTCAAAAAGTTGGCCAAATTTTACCCTTTCATTTTGAGAATGATTAAATAGGATAATATATAAAAATACTTTGCAAATTATACAACACCATTATATATCTTATCAATTATAGTTATTATCAACTATATCAAGTAGGGGTGATGCTCTCACTGAAATCAATAGATGCTAAAGCTGAAAGGGGTTTTTTAACCCCCTTATCTTTTTTTTTTGTGACAGAGTCTCTGTCATCCTGTATAGAGTGCAATGGCATCATAGCTCACAGCAACCTCCCTTTCTCAGGTTCAGCAGATCCTCTTGCCTTAGCCTCCTAAGTAGCTGGGTCTACAGGTGCCTGCCTGGCTAGTTTTTCTGTTTTTAGTACAGATGTGGTCTTGCTTTTGCTCAAGCTGGTCTGGAACTCCTGAGCTCAAGGAATCCTACTGTCTGAGCTCCCAAAGTACTGGGAGTGAAGGCATGAGCCATGGCACCCTCATCTTGTAGATGGGAAAGGTAAGGTCCCAGAAGGTAACCTGACCAGGTTCATACTCAAAAAACCTAACTGTGTGAGCAAAGTAGAGAGCTCAAACTCAGAGGTGCAGCTTGCTTTATTGACATCGTTTAGCCTGCCAAGGCCTACATCTTCTTCCCATGTGGTCTGTTAGCTAAGAGTAATTCTAACATTTTTAAATTGTCAGAAAAAAACAAAACAAAACACCAAAAGAGTATTCCATGATATATGAAAATTGTTTGGAACTCTAACAAAGCTTTATTGGAACATGGTTATGCTCATTGATAAAGTATTGTGCATGTCCTTTGGGCTAAAATGGGCAGAGAACTAAGTAGTTGTGGCAGAGACCACATGGCCCACAGCCTAAAAATTTACCATCTGACACTTTAGAGCAATGTCTCATCATTTAATCTTTACTTTGATGGTTACTGACTACTTTTTGTCATTACCTTTTCAACAACAAATTGTAAAATATAAGAGGATGGTATATATTCTTTAAGTCTTGCACAAGACCAATTCATATATAGATTCAATTGTCAGAATGAAAACTGAAACTAAATATTTTAACCTAATTATTCCTGTATATTTATTTCATTTCTTTCTTGCTCATTCTCTTCCCTGCTTTTCTGCCTGTACACACCCCCCCCACACCCACAACCCGCCCCCCCACAAAAGGGTGAGATAATCAGATTTTGAGCTAACACTGCTAGAAAATATTTGTTTCAGTAACAATTTTTCCAAATGAATCAATCTAAGGCTTCATAAATTAAAGCCAATGTTCTAAAATTAGTTTAAAAATTCTTTCCTGTTTAACAGTTTCCATGTAAATGGTGTTTTTGCACAGAACTATACTGTACAACTGATAAATAATGCAACTGATTTAGTTCATTGAAATTACTAATACTATATGGATGGTAAACTACCTCATTCGGGTTTTTATAAGACAGTGTTGCCATAAATCAATTACTTCCAACTTCCTACCAATACCTAGGTCATGACATTGGGGTGATCTGGCCAGGTTTGTCCATGAATATTTGCATTCTTCAATATCTTAAATAATGGGCTGGAGTTAGGAAACATCACTGTAATGCTGTCTGCTCCTGATGGTCTCTTATTAGAATTGAACATCACTGGGGTTTTTAGAGACCCGGTAAGGAATTCATCCCTAAAATCTTTGACAGTTTAAAAAAAATTAAAAATAGCCAAGAGTTTGGCCAAAGGGCCTGCTCTCCTCCTTGCCAGCCTGCCACATCGAGTCCTACTGGATAGGGCCAAGTCAGGTGAAATGAACAAGGCCACACAAAGGGGCTTCAACTCTTGAAACTCAAACTTGTTTTTGCACTTTGAAGTCCAAAAATGGATGTTTTGTTATTTGTTCAAGTGTGAACCCTTTTATTCTCCGTGGTGCTGCAAGCAGCCCCCTGTGGAGTTGGCATCCTTGTGATTACCATGGATGGTCCTGGTGGTGCTGCCCCCTGGCGGTGCACCGTGGGCGGGCCAGGCAATGCTGGCCCCAGAGGCTCCCCTGCCAGCGGTCCCAGCGGTGCTGCCCTCTAGCGGTGCCGGCGGGAGGGACACAGGGGAGCATTTTCTGCCTTTTTCAGTGTCCCCACTGCATGTGGCCTGGTGTCCCCACAGATGCAGCGAAGCTGGAGCTTTCTGTGTCCTTGTGACCGTGTGAAATGAGACACTTGCTTGTTTGGAAGGTATGTGTCATTTTTAAGCTTGGATTTCCATCTGCTTTCTGGTAAATCATTACTCTGGGGGAGAATTTCGTTAAAACTGGCTGTGGCTTCACGTGGTGCTCCGGGGTGTGAGCGGCTGTGCCACGCGTGGCCTCAGAGCTGCAACTGGAAACCGGGTGCAGGTGACGTGGATTTTGGGATGTGAAATGGTCATGTGTATCCGAGAGTGACATGATGAGTCCGCAGGAGGCCTCTGAGGCTTATGTCCTTGAGAAAGGATGGGACGTCCCTGCGCGGAATTTGGCGATGTTTTCATGGCGCTGAACCTAGAGGCGGTGGGAGTCTGGGAGCCTGTCCCCGTTGTCACTGCGGGGCTCGGCTCTTAGGGGCACAGCTGGGTCCCCAAAAGCAGACTATCAGTATCCCGCAACAACAAGCTGAGAGAAGCAACCTGACAGAGCTGCACGCACATCTGTATGGGAAACATCTAGAAGGCGGCTGTGCAGCAGCCACAACCCACAGCGACACGGGCTCGTCGGACACTTGGGACAGGACTGTGCAGGAGCAGGGACGGCAGGAGGCGCTCGGGGGGAGCAGGAGCCATTCAGCAGGAGCCGTTCCGGGGGGCTCCAAGCGGTGCCACGTGCACACATTGATTATGCATTAATTATGCTGAGATATCTGTGCTGCAGACCTCTGTAAACACACTCTCAAAGGTGCCAGATGAAAATAAAGACATGGAGTCTGTGTACTGCTCTTATTTCTGGGTGATCAAAGGATTAATCACACTAAAAATACAGTTCCTAAAGGCAAGAGAGGTTTGGGGGATTTTTTTGGTTGGAGGGGAAGTAGACAGGTTCTTGCTGTGTTGCCCAGGCTGGATGGAATTTCCTGGGCACAAGTGATCCTCCTGTCCCAGTCTTCCAAGTAGACAGGACAGCAGACCCACCATACTTGGCTAATTATTTAATGTTTTTTTCTTTTTGGTAGAGACAGGAGTCTGGCTATGTTACCTATGAAGGTCTCAAGCAATCCTCTGTCTTGAGGAGGGAGCCATTGCACCTGGCTTACTGTTTTTTTACTATTATTATTTTATTTGAGACAGAGTCTCACTGTGTTTCTAAGATAGAGTGCGGTGGTATCATAACTCACAGCAACCTCAAACTTTTGGGTTCAAGCCATCCTCCTGCCTCAGCCTCCCGAGTCACTGAGACTAAAGGTGCCCACCAGCTCGCCCAGTTATTCTATTTTTAGTAGAGATAGAGTCTCACTCTTGGTCAAGCTGGTCTCAAATTCCTGAGCTCAAAGGATGGACCTACCTTGGCCCCCCAGCGTGCTGGGATTACAGGTGTCAGCTCCCATAAAATCTGGCCAAACCAAGAAGTCTTGAGCAGTGCTCTGGATTAGTTTGTTTGTTTGTTTCTTCCTGAAATGTCTCTTATATTATTTAATGTTTGTTTTGTACCTAAGGATATTAGACAAATAGATTTGATTAATCTTTTCCTTACCTGAAATGTCTTTTCTCTGGTTTTATCAGAGGAACACACATAGTATCCAAGAGTAAATGAAGACATACATACTTTGAAATTATTTCTAGTGGATTAGCAATCAAAAGAGTTTAGTAAACATAAGCTTTTGTACGCATAACTGTTCTACCTAATTTTTATTAAAAAAAATCCACTAGATTAAATTAAACACATAGTTTATGTGCCAGATGGTAGATAATTTCCTTGATTGAATATTTGGATGGAATTCTATTTAGATAGAAATGACATTAGACCTTTTCTGGGATATGTAAATGTTTACAGGGATTTTCTAGCAATTTAAATGCACTGTGATATGAGTAATCTTGAAAAGGATGTAGTTAAAAGGATCTTGGCATGAAGTATGTTAACATGCCTTAAAGGACTGGCCTAACAAAACCTTAAGAATTTTTTTTTGGTTCTGTTTTAGAATTAATATCTTTAACTAGGCAAAAGTGATTTCCTGAGACATTTTAAATGATTGGCTTATAGTGAAATTTAAAATTGAAAAATAAAGATATAAAAATTTAGCTTTTCATCCATGTGGGATTTTAAAATCTGGTTCTGGGTTTCAGGAGTTGAAATGCTACTGATGTCCTTTCCCCTGGTGAAGGTTATGCAGGTGGGTTCTGACATTAGAGCTTGCTTTCCATTTTCTCCAGAAGAAATGTTCTCTGGGAGCACATGGAGAGTCACCCATTTTCTGTTTGCCTAGAAAACTAAGAAAGTTAAAATAATTTCCATGGATAAGTGACAGTCAAATGGACAACCACATTTAACGTATGCTTCTGCTGATAACCACTTCCTGAGGGAATTTTAAACGTCTTTACACCATGCTTTTTTAGCTGTAGAGTAAGAATTCAGGGAAGGACAGTGAGTGATAGCATTTGGTTTATCACTAATGGCAGTAGCATTAATAGGATCTGGTGTCCTATTACCACAGTTGATAAGGATTTGTTGATTTAAGGATCCTTAGAGTTTATTGAACATTATTTTTCAGTATATGAGTAATATTCAAAGCAAAATTTGGGCTTCAAGTTTTAATATTTTCCCAAGGCTTCAAGGCTTTGGGATATTGAATGAAATATTTAAGTACTGATAAAAATGAACTATTGATTCTCCTGGAATATATAAACTTTTTCAAGAGGAAGCATTTTAATAGATTGTCCTTAGTACGAGAATTGGCACAATTTAATTGAAGATAGATTGAGGAGGTGTCTAAGTTAAGAAAACTTTTACGAATTCAGACTTGGAAAGATTAATGGTTTTAAAAAATATATTTTTCTTTGTAAAGTCTTTCCCTTTAAGTGGGTGATCATGAATAAGATAATTTTCCATTTCCTGCAGGGAACATAGAATTTTCTAAATTACATTTAATTTGGGTTGCAGAATGTAAAAGAAGTACCATAGATTGTCTCTTTCTTGGTGGGGATGGTAGATGTTCAGAATTTATGTGCAAATGAAATAGCAGAAGTTAAAATACAATCCATTAAAAAAACTCTCTACTAAAATTGAGGCCATATGTCACAGTAAAATAAACCAAAATGAAACAAAAAATTGAAAGTGAAGGGTGACAGAATACTACATCCCAAAATATGCCAGTTTGGCAGAAGGATTATTTTTAGCTAAAGGCACTTAAAAAGCAGCAGATGCAAGAAGGGTATTCTAATCTCACCTTTTCTTCCTGAAAATAGGAGATTAAAAATTCCCATGTGAAAAATGCTCTCCCTGCTCCAGGAAAACAGAGACATTCTTCAACAGGGAGTCGTATTCAAGAGAATCTGCACAAAGAGACCTCGTCAAAATAACTCTCATCTTCCTTTAGCCTCCCCACATAGTTTGGGAACTTTTCTCAATTGTCTTTCTTTGTTCAATTTAGTATAAAAATTTAGGTTTTGCCATTGCTTTGGGTCTTCTTTTCTTTATGAATACTCTCATGTCATATAAAACTTAAATAAATCTATACACTTTTCTCCTGTTCATCATGTCATATAAAACTTAAATAAATCTATACGCTTTTCTCCTGTTCATCTTTCTAATGTAAATCAAATTCTTAGGCCCAGCCAAAACCTCTAAGAAGTAAGGGTAATATTTTGCCTCCTCAACAGAAGATAGAAGTTGTGTGTTCCAGATCTGGCCTCACTGTTCACTCTCTAAGGACTCTTTTTCACAACTAAAAAATGAAAATAATGCCAGTAGTTTCACATTCTTCATGTTGTTTTGTATCAAATAGATGATAGATTCTCCCCTCTCTTTTCATGTACCCTCAAGCCCGCGGAATATGACAGTGTTTAAACAGGAAAATAGTAAAATACTCTCTTTGGCTCATGATTAACCTGCAAAATTTGTTGACACCTCCCTGAGACCTTTCCAAAAGAGCCCAGAAAATTTCCCAGGACATCTTCCCTCTTCCTTTCCTATGTGTGAACCCCCTCTCCAGATATGACGCCTGGATAGGCATGAGTTTATGGAAAGCCTTTGTGTTCATAAACACAAACTTCCAAGTAGCCCTGAACACGGTTGCAAAACATCATCTGCTGCTTTGCTCCTCTTTTATTCACTTCCCACTATCAAGAATATCTTTTTATGTCATGTTGAAACCTTCTTAAACTCATATTTTCATCTCATGGCTTTCTTTCATATTTTACTAAAGTCAAAACAATGTTAGAAAACAGAAAATGTAGCACTTTCCAAGGATGAGTTCATGAACTTAATTGTCGGGCCTTATATATACATGTGCGCGCGCGCGCGCACACACACACACATATATATATATATATACATGCACATATATACATACCCGTACACACATATATTTTTCTCCTGGAGTTAATTTTTTTTTTCTTTTTTTTTTTTGAGACTGCCGTGGTGTGATAGCTCACAGCAACCTCCAACTCCTGGGCTTAGGCAATTCTTTTGTGTCAGCCTCCTGAGTAACTGGAACTACAGGAGCCTGCCACCATGCCTGGCTATTTTTTTGTTGCAGTTTGGCCGGGGCTGGGTTTGAACCCACCACCCTTAGTATATGGGGCCAGCGCCCTACCCACTGAGCCCCAGGCGCTGCCCCTGGAGTTAATTTTTTATTTGCTAAATTTTCTAAGTATACATTCCAAATATTCATCATATTCTTTAAATTATGAATATCTTTTAAATGTAATCTCATATATTGGGTTAGATATCCGATATCAGCTTCGTGTTTTTTTCCCTCTTCCTCCATCTTGCTTATATTTTAAGTCTGCTGTATTTTTATCCTCTAGGACTTTACTTCACTACCATCCAGGCAATACCTTTCTTTTCTGGCTTTGATCTCCTATTTCCTAAATCCCACTTTTCCCTTGATTTAGTTTCACATTTGGATATTCTATCATTATTATGAAATATAGCCATTAACAGTAAAATATGTACTTCCTCACTTGTTTAATGTTTTTTAATCTTTTATTTACTTTCACTTAGTGTATCTTTGTCTTTTTATTTTTAGCATTTCTGGATATCTAATTTTAAGGGTCTATTTTGTAAAAGCATAGAGTTGGAATTTGCTTTGCTAGCAAACCTGAAATTCATTTGCATTTAATAGATGAATGAGGACTGTATTGATTTCAGTATGACTGGTCGTGTGATTTGGATATATGATCATATGAATTATATTTGTGATTTTAGTTCTGTTATACTGTTTTGCTTTGTATTTCCAAATATTAGTTACAAAATTATACATACAAATATTAAGTCTTTTATTATGAAGTTTGTTTTCTTTGTACTTTCTTTTTTTGTGTGTTTATTTTAGAATTATGAAGGTTTCTATTATTTTCCTAATGGTTACCTTTAAACCATATTATGGTTACTAATTGGTTCTCTATATAGTCACATCTCTTTTAGATACTCTATTGGTTTCCTATAAAAGTCAATATTGATGTTAGCCAGTAACCTCTTATCCCTTATTCTTTTCTTCCCTTTCAATATCTGATTTCTACCAATCTAATGATTGGTTTTCTTTTTACTTTCTGCTAATTTTTATAAGGCAATCACCAAACTTATTTTATTTTCTATATATACTCCCCTAGTTCAATTTTTCCTAGTTTTATTGTATGTATTTTGTTAAAGCCTGTACAATTTTATAATTATTTTGGCTTATGGCTCTGAGTAATCTACATTCTATAATTATATATATATATTCAAGGCTGCCTGTCTTTATGAGGAATTTTTCAAAGTTATTTGTTACTTAATAAGGTTTATTTTCTATGGATTTATTAGGAAGACCATATAGAACAATAACCCCTGAGTCTTGCGTGTTTACAACTATTTTTCTTTGGCATCTGCATTTGAAGATCAATTAGCTATATATAAAATCCTAATCCACTTTTTTTCCTTGAGAATTTAAGAATGCTTCTTTTTTATTGTCAATTGGCATGAAATGTTGATGTCGGTGTAAGGCTAATTTGATTCTCTTTCTTTTACAAATTATAATCTCTTTTTGTTTGGATGTCTATAGAATTCTTTCTCTGAAGTCCAATTAATTTATTTAGCTGTGCTAATTTAATTTCCCCAGTATAGAGTGTCAAGTTCTTGATTCATTACATTGCTTAGTTTTTATTCTGAAGTTTTTATTTAAGCATATGTTGTATCTTCACAGCCTCTTTTCCATGTTTACTTGTTTCCCACAAATCCTTTTCTATAATTTTCCCTCATACTTTTAATTTAAAAATATTTCCTCCTTTGAACCACTATTTTTCTTTAATCTCTAGTTTTCTTTGCTTTTATGTTTCTTCTAGTCTAGTTTTTATTTCTGAATTTTTTCCTTTCTTGATCTTTTTCTGCTATTTGTTAATATCCTCCTTTTATGTGTTTATATTATTTTTGGATTTTCCTTTTTGTGATTCATGTTGTTCATTCTTAGCCTCTGAATTTTATTAATTCTTTTGAGTCAATTTTGAAATAGTAAGTTATATATTTTTCTGATGTGCTTCCTTGCTGGTATGTTACTTGAGTAATTTTTTTCTTATACTCTCTTGACTAACAATCAATCACATGTGTTTTCTGTTTTCATGTTTAAAGAGATGGGTTTTCTATATTTTTGAAAGGAGGCTGTCATTTTATGGGGGTGATTAGACCAATATGGCATTTTTACCTTCATTTTTGGGAGTTCCCTCATCATGGGTTCTATGAAGTATGAAAAATAATGCTTGTCTTTGTAATTATCTCTAAAAAAAGCTTTCTAAAAAAGCTTTTTTTTGAGGACAATTTCCTTTGGCCCCCTCCCACTAACATGTGAAAATTTTTCTGTACCAACAATGTTCCTACCTGCCCAATTTGGATTCAGTTTTCTGCAATATTTCCTCAAAGTGGGCTCTGTCTTAATGAAAAGTTGATTTTCTTAGGAGTATCCACTTCCTAAGAACTTGGGCTTACCCAGCGTTCTCTGATCTTGTTGCAGCCCTTTACTATTTCTGTGAGCTATTTGTACTCATCCGTAATTTGGAGACTGTGAAAATTCTACCATTTTCACCTTTTGTTCTTATAATCTACTTGCTGAGGTTTCTACTTAGGCTATGGTCCTTTTTATTGAGAGAGAAATATTTTAAAGTAATTTCTGAACTTTGGCATGTGGGCTCATTAAAACTCCTTTCTTCTAACAAAAATTTCTTTTCTTTTTTGCTGCCTCTCCATAGCCGCTGATCCCACAAATCCCCTAGAATCTGGTCCCACTCACCCATATTCTGGGATATGGGGAATTGTTTTGTAACCTAGTTTTGTTGAAAACATTTTCCCATGAAATTTTTTCTATTCCATTTTCTTTCTCTATATTTATAAGGGAATTTTGAGATTCTCACAAACAATGATGATGTAACATTTTATTGATTTGATATTCTTGAAAACATGGCTGTAGACCAAGAAGCACATATCTAATGAACTCTTACGCTTCTTTATTTTTAGCCAGAATTGTATCTGTTCATTTAGACTGCTGTTCAAAAGCACTCCTCATCACACTCTGCTTATCTGTTCATTTGCTCATCAGGCTTGCTTTTCTCACAGTCCATTAGCTTTTTTCTTTTTTTTTTTCTTTTTGCAGTTTTTGGCCGGGGCTGGGTTTGAACCTGCCACCTCCAAAATATGGGGCCGACACCCTACTCCTTTGAGCCACAGGTGCCGCCCATCAGCTTTTCTTCACATCCAGGCCTGATATGGTTCCCAAGGGCTCCTGGTTCTCTGCACAGTGCCTCTGTATCAGTTTGATTTTGGAGAATTACAAATTCCAACAATGCAAATGAAAGTTATCGAGTGCCTATGTGGGAGCGCAAGAGTCAAGGAGTTACGGTATGAAGATGAGTTTCACTTTTTTTCCACCCATAAGAATATGAAGATATCCAACTGGATGACCTTATTCATGTAGTTGTCACCTGCAGAAAGATCTGGGAGGTGTAGTTGTGGTGCAGGGTAATCATAAAGTAGATGTTCTGACACTTCTTATCTTCTAGCCTCATGATAGCTCAACTCTTCACAGGGCAAATTAGTTATTTCTTTTTTGTTTTTAACATTGACATACTAATGCCTATTGTTTTTTTATTTCAAATAGAAAATATTGTTGGTGAACAAGATAAAAAATTTGAGAAAATCTTTAAGTAAGGAGAAGAGAAATAGAACTCTATGTGCTTATATGTGGAGAAAAGAACAAATAAGTAAAATTAGATACATTAGCCTTTTAGGCTCATGTGCCTCAAAATTAAATGGCCTATCTATTTCAAAGTGATAAGAGAATTTGAATGTCATCAGAATGTCTTTATTATATTCATTATGAAATTATCTGAAAATGCTTATCTAGCATATGGAGGACATACAGCAAATGACACACAATAGCTTGAGGGAAGTGGCTTCTGGAATCAATGTAGAATCGATGTGCCCAGAATTGAGGGGGACATGAGATTAAGTCCCAAATTTAGATCATTTGAACAGGTTCTAACAGTGCTTAGTTCCTTGTTCATTGCAGAGAAAATGGAGTCTTCCTAATGGCCAAATACTTTTACCTTATAATTCAGAATCATATTTCATACTGTATGTTCTTTTGTTAGGTGTGGAAATAATAATTAAGCAGCAATGCATTTATAGACATTGGAAAACATAATCTTTAGTGACTTCATCAGTTTGATGTATTATACTTAAATAAACCTTAATAATGGAATGATCTAAGCCTATTTCCTGAGATACATCTATCTAACTTATTGGCAGGGGTGGAAACCTGTTCATGCATTTTCAGGAAATGTAGAGGAAAATGGCTGTGTCTACAAAGTTTTCCTTCATCTCGCATGAGTTTCTGTGATGAGGCTGGTTTTCCAAGTACAACTTTATGTCTATGATTTGGATGATAAAATGGGAACAATAGTGTACTCAGAATTAATGTCTGTTTTTTTTGTTTGTTTGTTTCTGGTTAGGTAATAATTACTGGACAAAATGGGAAATGGTGTAATTTGCTATTGTCCAATAGTGTATTTTTAGGGCTATGTTTTATGGGAAAAGTGTGTGAAGTATAAAGAACAGTGGTTTCTTCTGTTTGACAACTTACGAAGATATGCAATTATACATAAAGCTTACATTCAATATTTTTTCCAATGTGTCAACAATTAATTAAATATACTTAGATTTAATTTCTCCATTGCTGACGCTTACTGAAAAAACTAGAACTTTTGGTTCTAATTTGCTCACATTTGCTAAAACCAGATAGGTCATTGGTTTTATGAGATCAAGTTATATGTATAAAAACAGCTACAAAGAGTAAGCTGGAGGAAAATTATTTCTGATAATGTGGGCTATATTAAAACGGTAAATGACAATTTTTTTTTTTTTTTTATTGAGACAGAGGTAGAGCTCTACCGTGCTGTCTTGGGTAGAACACTGGTGTCAGCCAAGCTCACAGCAACCTCAAACTCTGAAGCTAAAGTGATCCTCCCACCTTGGCCTCCAGAGTAGCTGGGACTACAGGCATTCACCCCCAAATTGGCTAGTTTTTCTATTTATAGTACAGATGGGGTCTGGATTTGTTCAGGCTGGTCTCGAACTCCACCTGCCTTGGCCTCCCAGAATGCTGGGTAGTGTCAGCCACCAGGCCTAGCTGACAATCTTCTTTTAAAGTGAGGCCTCAGATAGAAGGGCCATAAAAGACAACAACTTTTTAACAAAATTTTTTTCTAAGGTGAACTTAAAAAAATAAAGGTAATTTAAAAATTATTTGGTCTGAGAGGGCCAGTGTATAATGGCCCTCTTAGGTGATTTTTAATATAATTTTAACTTCTGCTTTTAAATTATACTTCTATTTAATACTGTCAAAGTGCACTTAAGGAACAGTTTTAATTGAAATGTGTCATATAAATGCATGACTAAGCAGTCAGGAGTGTGCTTGCCCTTACTTCTTCTGCAACCTTGGGTTAAGAGTTGTTGGCTTGTCCCAACTCATCTGCTCCAAGCAGTGACTCTGTCAGCAATGTTGATGCATTCCTTGTCAGCTGCAGAGAAACTGCCGGTTCCCACAGCTTGTCCCTTCCTGGCAGGATCTCTGCACCAGCTGAGATGGGAGGAACCCAGGAAAACTTGAAGTTCTGCAGTTTTTCAAACATAATCACTTCTCTGGTTGTTGTATGACTTTGGTCCATTTTGTCTGGCTGTATGGCTGCTTTTTTTTTTTTTTAAATAATTTTATTAAATCATAATTGTGTACGTTGGTGCAATCATATGGTCGAATGTGCTTCATATACAATTAGAAATATTTTGATCGTACTGTTAGAGATAGCCTTCATGGCATTTTCTTGATCAGTGTATAAAGACATTGATACTTTACATTTAATAAGTTTCACGAGTACCTTGCTAAGATGCACCGTAGGTGTGATCCCACTAAGTGCCCTCCCTCCACACAAACTCCCCCCTCCGCTCCCCTCCCTTTTCCTTTCCCCTGTATTCTTGTGCTATTTTTGGGTTTTAGCCTTCATATGAAAGCTATAAATTAGATTCATATTGGGGCTGAGTACATTGGATACTTTTTCTTTCATTCTTGAGATATTCTGCTAAGAAGAATATGTTCCAGCTCCATCCATGTAAACACAAAAGAGGTAAAGTCTCCATATTTCTTTAAGGCTACATAGTATTCCATGGTATACATGTACCACAATTTATTAATCCATTCATGGGTCAATGGGCATTTGGGCTTCTTCCACGACTTAGAAATTATGAATTGGGCTGCAATAAACATTCTGGTACAAATATCTTTATTATGGTGTGATTTTTGGTCTTCAGGATATATACCCAATAAAGGAATTATAGGATCGAATGGCAGATCTATTTTTAGATCTCTAAGTATTCTCCA
>CAUYON010180247.1:0-35233 GCA_963573935.1 Arctocebus calabarensis
TGGGGTCTTGGGGTCTTGGTGTGTGCCACACCTTTTGGGGGCAAAACACGATTGTAAGAGGGACTTTTCCCAACAAATGCAACCAGTGTAACATGGTTTCTTGTACCCTCAATGAATCCCCAACAATAAAAAAAAGAAAAAGAATAAATACAGAATGCATGTCTTTGAAATCTTTACTGAAAATGGTTATGAAAACATAGTTATTTAGACAAAGTTAAAGAAAAAACATTAAGGGAATGAAAATGAAAAAAACAAAAACATTAAGCACAATGTGAAATACAGCAACAGCAGACCAATTGTAGTGACTTTAGAGTTCAATAAACTCGTATTTTTTAAGAATATTGAAAACTGTAATGAATTTATCACAATATAGCATTTGATAAAATAAGCTGGGCAAGCAATTACGTATCAACAATCTCAATTCTCATTCTTAAAATAAGTCTATATATGTATGTATATGCATATGTGTGTATATATGTCCATATGTGTGTATATGTGTGCATGTGTGTATATATTATATAGGTATATATATGCATATGTGTGTATGTGTGTGTGTATATGTGAATATGTACATATGTGTGTATATATGTGCATGTGTGTGTACATATGTCCATATATGTGTATATATGGATATGAGTGTATATGTGAATATGCGTGTATATGTGTGCATGTGTGTATATATGTATATAGGTATATATATATATATACATATGTATGTACGTGTGTATATGTGCATATGTGTGTATATATGTGCATGTGTATCTATGTGTATCTATGTATATATATGCATATGTGTGTATATGTGAATGTGTATATGTGCATATGTATGTGCATGTGTGTATACGTGTAAATATGCATGTGTGTGTGTATACATGAATATGTGTGCCTATATATTCAACACTAAAAAGGAAAACAGGTCAACATGAGTATGAACGTCATGGCTTACAAAATCTGTGATTTAGGGTTCTGTGTTTTGTTTGCCCCAAATCCATCTCTAAAGCTTTTAAGTTCACTAAAATTTACAATCAAGAAAATCAGCTATTTTTAAGATAGAAATTCTGAGAATAAAGAAAGAATCAAGTTGAAATTTATGGACTCTGCAGGAGGATTGGAGAGTAGGAGGGTCAGGAGAACACCAAAGCACACAGCACCGACCACGTATCAACCCTGTTAGGGTTGAATAGTGTCCCCCGAAATGCATATGTTCTTGCTCTATCTTCCTGTCAGAATGTGGCCTTATTTGTGAATACTGTCCTTGCAGATGTAATTCAGAGTGACTGGTGTCCTTTAAAACAGAGGTACTTAGGAGACAGACACACACTTGTGTGAGGTGAAGAGGAGAGACAGGAGTGATGCTTCCTCAAGCCAAGAAACACCACAGATTGCCAGCAACTGCCAGAAGCTTGGACAGAGGCGTGGAGCAGAGCCCTCAGAGGGAGCGGGCCCTGCCGCCCCTTGTTCTCAGATGGCCAGCCTGGAGCTGGCAGACGATGCACTCTGACCTGCAAGCCGTTTGGTGTGTGGGGTTTGCAATGCGAGTCCTAGAAAGGGAGAAGGAAAAAAGCCTGGGAATAGCCACACCCTCGGGCGTTCATCTTGAAAATGTCATCTTCTCAACAATTTTTATCCTAATATGCTAACCTGACCATTGTTCCAGCTATAGGGAAGATAGAGCAAGTTGTGCGTGTTCAGACCTTGATGACCACAGAGAGGGGCTGGCACTGCCACTGCCCACGCCCCGGCTCAGCACCGCTCCTCTTCACGTCATCTGGCCTCACCTCATCCCTGGTATTCAACCTGAACATGCCACCAAAACTGATGAGATAGAGGCGAGAATCAGGCGGATAGACCCGTCCTCTCTAATCAGAGGGAAGACTGGCCTTAGTCACCTTCAGTCGCAGGCGAGGCGACCCAGCCTGCTCAGAGAGCGGAGCACAAGTTCATTCTGCCAACTTCCGGTGGTCCCAGCACGCTCCTCTCTGCAGAATTAGAGCACACGTGCGCTGTGGCATTGGTGCGGGACCTCTAAAAGGTCTCTCTGGGCCAGAACAGCTTTGGATTTCAAATAGATCTGCACTCACTGAGGCTGCTGACACTGTGTGATTTGAAGGATACTCTGGAAAATAATCTCACCTCAGAACATTCCCTCCCCTGCCTCTCGCAGTCTTTGAATTTTCATCCAGGTCATATCTTTGGATCAACAATCAGGAGCGATCAACTTTAACCATGACCAGTCACTGCTTCAGCTGTATTAACGCCTGGGAGGGAGAAATCAAAACAGGGAGGGGAAATGAAGAGTCTGTGGATTCTAAAGATCACGGTCCGCACCGCTCTGCCAGTTGCACGGGTTCCTTGGGAGAGGACACTTATCCTTCCCTGGGCCCCCTGCAGGAGGACAGGCTTATCAGAGTTCTGCAGAGCTGCCTCACTGCCAACTGCACAAATGTCACGCAGGGACGTGGTTTCCCGGCCTGAGAACAATGTGAACGAGAAGGCTCTGAGCCTGCAACACACATGGAAGAGAGAGGAAAGAAGATTCTCCTAAATGCAGTGAGTGCCTGTCCACACCATCACTGTCTTTCTCTTTCTGTAGGCTTAGACAAGAAATGTCAATCATGGGCCTGCCCACTGAGGTCTGCGCCGCTCACCCGTGGCAGACATCACTAATCAATTGCTGCACTACTTCCTGGCGAGCTCAGATAAGGCCTCTGGTTGCTCCCCAGCTCTGCATTCCCGCCAGCTGCTCTCAATCAGATGGAGCTGGTGTTCAAAATGCACATTTTCATTGGCCTCCACGGTATAGGCCGTCATGGTCCACAATATGAGGTGACATACTTAGTTAAATCTCATTTGTATAGATAGACAGCCTTATTTTAAAAGTTGGTATGTAATGTCTAAATTTAAAATATATATATGTATTATTTTTCAGGATTTTCAACAACTTGCAGAAGCCACATTTTTAATTTTTTCACCAAATGAGGCAGCCACAAAACCA
The DNA here is from genome assembly GCA_963573935.1 of Arctocebus calabarensis. Lineage (NCBI taxonomy): Eukaryota > Metazoa > Chordata > Mammalia > Primates > Lorisidae > Arctocebus > Arctocebus calabarensis. Next base: position 2,996 of record CAUYON010180247.1, read on the forward strand.
AAACCTCCTTGCTACAGCTTTTCCCAGTATGTGAAGGTCTTGCTGAGAAATCATATATTCAAATATACCATCAATATAATATGAAATAAATCTCAAAATGTGCCTCTATTGACAAAGGATACTGTTACCTAACAAGGTCTTTTACTAAGTAATTATAACAACACGATTTTATCAGTAAAGGTTAAGTATCTTTATCTGAGAAGAATCTGAAGAAATTAGTTCTGATGTAATAAGTACCATTTGTCACTATTAGAGCAAGAGGTGTTGACAGTCTTGGATGTCTCCCTGGTAACCTGAGTGTTCCATTTCTTTTTTCTGTAACCTTAGCCACTGAAAAGGCATAAAAGCCCAGAGGGCATAAAAGGTATTGCCTGGATAATTTATTTACCCTCTTCTGACTTTGCCAAGCAGTGGCATATGGGAGCATCTGGAAACATTTTACAGCAAAAGAGAATCCACTTCCAATTTTGACTCTATTAATGAGCATTTTGAAGAGAAATATTAAATGTAGGTTTTCATTAACAAGACAGTTACTAATTTTTTCTTTTTGTGAGACTGTTGCCCTTGGTAGAAAGGCAACCTTTATAGCTCACAGCAACCTCAAACTCTTGGGCTCAAGTGATTCTCTTGCCTCAGCCTCCTAAGTAGCTGGGACTACAGGTGCTCACCACAACACTGAGCTAGTTTTTAGAGACAAGGGTCTTGCTCTTGTTCAAGCTGGTCTTGAACTCCTGAACTCAAGCAATCCACACTCCTCAGCCTTCCAGAGAGCTAGGATTAACAGAGAGAAAGAGAGATTGATTTAGAACAAACCTCACCTAATGTGCATAATGCAATGATACACTTCAAAACTATTAAGAATAGAGTAGGAATATCTTAACATAACAAATAAGTAAGTGAGGAGATGGTTATGTTAGATATATCAGTTAGATATAAGCATTCCATATTGTATATCAAATCAGCACACTGAACCCCACAAATGAATTACTCACTTATGATTTAATAAAGAAAAAATAGAATATGTAAGTAGCGTTAAAGTAAATTAAATGAAGATGAGGCCCAAAGAATCTCTGAGCAAAAAAAAAAAAGTTAGTTTTAAAAAACTTTAACCTTCCTAGATTCACAGACATAAACAAAGAATAATGAGCTATTTCTTATAGATGCCTATGCTAATGAAAGAACAGAACTTCAGCTCAACCAATCAGAAGCAGAAAATTCATGATGGACTCCTAACCTCCAATACTGTCCCTCAAAATGTGACCTTGCTTGGTCATAAGGCAAACAAATTTATAACTATATAACCAGAGACCTTTCAATGGGTTGGACTACATGAGGCAAATGTGCAACTATAGCCAATCAAATATTTTCTTTGCTTTACTTCTGTGTTTGTGCTGTAAAGGCCTCCCATTGGGTTTCCTCAGTGGAGCTGCAGAACCACTTCTAGCTTGCAGATGATTGATTTATGACCTATTGTTTGGGCAAATCAACACTTTATAATTGTACTGTGCTTCAGTTTACATTTTAACAATTGAAAATAGATCATTCCTGTTCCTAAATTTACGACAATAAACATTCCCAAGCATGTTCCACAAAAATTAAGCACTTTTTAATGAAGAGCCAGCTATAGCCACATCTCAGGTAAGGACATCTGTGGGGTAGGGCATCCCATGGGGCCACACCTGCAGCTATACTTGGTGTGGCAGGAAATGCAATGAGAACCCAGCGGGTGCAAGGGTACCAGAGTTTGCCCCTTACTGATGACCCATTTTGAGACTCAAAATTAGCTGAAGCTCATTTCCTGCCAGGATCACATCTGGACATATGAATGCATGCTCGGAAGGCCTCTGCATGTAAAAAAAATGAAATTAATAATGTGTTTTGATAAATGTTCCTGTTATCACTTATAGTGGGCAGAGACCCAAAGGTGGAGACTGTGGGGACGGAGAGAGGTGCTGGATAAATTCTCAAGAAATATTGCAAAAAAAGTTTTATATTTCATTTTTTCTCTATTGTCCTATCTTCTTTTATAAATAGCTAATATTGGTTCTCATTTTAATAAACTAATATGACAAATTGTGACTTATTTCCAAAAAACATGTTGGTAAAAAGAGAACTGTTCTATTTTTAAATTTGGGATACATGGATAACCAGGTTTAGAGCATTCTTTTTTTTTTATTAAGTCATTTGTACATAGATCATGTATACATTTATGCCATTAAGGGATTCCATGTGTTGATTATTTGTACAAATTGGAATGCTTACATCCTACTAATCAACATAGCCTTCACCTCATGTACCCAATTACAGCGTTAAGACATTAATGTTCTACACCTGATAGATCCAACTTGTACTTGCACTATGTTTACACCTGATAGATCCAACTTGTACTTGCACTATGTTCTACACCTGATAGATCCAACTTGTACTTGCACTATGCTCCTTAGGTGCTCACTGCAGCTCAATTCATAATTGCCAAGTCATGGAAGAAGCCCAAGTGCCCATCAACCCATGAATGGATTAATAAATTGTGGTATATGTATACCCTGGAATACGATGCAGCATTAAAAAAAAAATAGAGACTTTACCTCTTTTATGTTTACATGGATGGAACTGGAAAATATTCTTAGTAAAGTATCTCAGGAATGGAAAAAAAAAATCCAATGTACTCAGTACTACTGTGAAACCAATTTATAATCGCTCACTCTTGCATATGAAAGAATGGAACATTCTTAATTTGCAGATACTCTCCAGCAGCACATTATGTTGTAGTGCTGGAGAGTATCTGCAAATTATATTTCTTGTACCTGCAAATTATATTTCTTGTATTTTTTTTTTATTTAAGACTTGAAGGTTGAATTCCTTCCAGAATTCATGGCAAAGTCTTAGCCTTTTGTCCTTCAAAATGGAACTTTATTTGGAAATAAGGTCTTTAAAGAGGTAGTCAAATTTTAAAAGAGGTGATTAGGGCAGGTACTCATTTTTATGAGTTTTGTCCTCACATAAAGGAGAAATCTGGAGACAGACACAGACACTTATAGAAGGAAAATGAGGTAAAAACGCAGGGAGAAACCAGACAGGTGGATGGAGTGACGTAGCCCTGGAGCTGTCGGAGAGACTATGGCCCTGCTAACATCTTAACGGTGGGTTCTAACCTCTAGACCTGGGAGAGAATAAGCTGCTCTTGTTCATCCACTTTGTGGTAATTTGTTAGCTCCAGGAAACTCACACAATTTGGATTAAAGATTTTAAAAACATTCCCAGAACATGATGCCAGCTAAGGCTTCAACAGTGACACCAGCCTACCATGTAGTCAATTACAGGACCAAGATTTGGGTTACCTAAATGAATGTTAGGGTCAAAAAGTTAATAACATAGCTAAGATTAAGATTCTCTTTTCCTAAATTTCTTGTTCATTTCATGAATTTACAAAGTAATTACAGCATTTTCTAACTAACTAAATTCTGAAGTATAATTACTTCAAATCTTATACCCTAATCAACCTTAATGTACATACACACACACAGAGCACACGCGTATGTAAATGTACACATATATACAAACACATAATCATGTACACATCTCTGCACTTATGTTTATACAGAGTCTAAGTGCTTCTCAACCTGTGGGTCGCGACCCCTTTGTCACAATGAAAATACATTCTGCATAGCAGATATTTACATTATGATTCATAACAGTAGCAAAATTACAGTGATGAAATAGCAACGAAAATAATTTTATGGATGGGGGTCACCACAACATGAGGAACTGTATTAAAGGGTTGCAGCATTAGGAAGGTTGAGAACCACTGGTCTAAGACAAGTAAGAACTAAGTAGGAAGGCATTTATATCACATTTAAATGTCATATGCAAAAGGACAAGAAGGAGCAAAAATCTGTATTTACTATTGTCAATATCATAACACTTCTTTTCCATACAGTGGCCTAATGCACACTCACACAGACACACATGCACACCATGTCATGTGACTTCTTTGTTTAGGAAAATAAGATACAATAAATCTGAAGCCTCATCAGTGTGCAGGAACTTTGCCTGGTGGTGCTTTCCCAGGATCACATTACCCCTGGCAGCCTGGTGATATTGACATTGACCACATGGCTATTGAGCACACACTAGAACCTGGCAAAAAGACAAAATCTTTGCTCTAATGGGGCTTAAAATTGTATCCAGATTTTAGATGTTATTACATGGCATCAGAGGGAAATTTCTTATTTCGTTGCAAACAAAACTGGAGATTTGTTTTTGCAAAGTATGGTTTAAATTTTGTACTTCTGGACTTTGGAGAGGCAGTGTTGCCTCAGAGTTTTAAGCGCAAACTTAGGACTCTAGTAGCCTAGGATCCTGCCTGGAGGCTGCCATGTGTAGTTTCAAGAGTTGCCAAACACCCCTGCACCTCAGTCCTGGTGATGTTGGTGAGAGGATGGATGAGTTAATGTGAGCACAGCACTGGACTTTCTGCCCAGCACACAGCAAGTGTTCAGTAAACTCTGGCTATTATTAAATACCACAGGACATATTACTTAATTCAGGTATTTGATAAACCCTTTCTAGACTTTGTCTGCACTGGGCACTGTTCTGGATGCTGAGATGCAAAAGAAAATAAGGCATGACTTCTATCTCTGTCTTTAATGGAATTTCACCCCCTAAGAATTAAATTTACTAATACTCAGTTAAGAATGATCGAGAAAATAGCCTTCATGGCAACTCAAATAAAAGACATTAAGACCTTGTCCAGAATACAAATGAACAAAAAATTAATGTTTTTCTAACGCCCAACAGTTCCAAATGTCCAATAGTTTAAAGAATATCTTTGCCCACAGCGGATGGGGGTGGTCACTGCACGCCATCTCTTACCAAAGTCAGTGTCCACATAACCACCCAGCTCTCTGCATGCACATCCGATGAGACCTCATCTTTGCAGCTTCATTTACAGCCTCGCTCACTGCTATTTTCGGTACAATTTTTAGAAAGACAAAGTTTTCTAAAAGTTGATGCAGTGGTTATGCGGAGCATTTTCAGGCCTCTGCCTCTACCACTGGACTCCTGTCTGCATCCTGTGTGTCACCAAGTCCACTCTCTTAATGACAGCCACGTTGTCCCTCTCATTAATTCTTTTTACCTGGCTGTGGAAGGCAACATTTCTAGTATAATTGCTATACATTTTCTATTGGTTGCAAGTTATCGGCAAATTACAGGTACAAGAAAATCGGTCACACTAATGCTTCTCTAACTCATCCTTCAAAAATACAATGAGCGCAGACAGGCAGCAGGCGCCATCATGTCAGGGCTGCACGTGGCTCCTGAGGAGGCTCAGCAGCCGCTTGGCCACAGGCTGCCCTTCTGCCCAGACCAGCCCCATCTGCCCCCCCTGCAAAGGACTGCTTTTCTTAGAAAAGCATTTTCCTACACATTAATTATCAGTGAGGGAAAGGTAAAGATTATAGAGGACTGGGTGTGGTCACACTGTTGGCTAGTGGCAGAGGCAGGATTTACTTTTCCTACTTTTCCTACATCCTGGAAGTGGTTAGCAAAGGACCTGATGATATATATGAGGTGGAAAAGATAATATATCTGAGGTGGAAAATAATCACCTCAGATGGAGAGTGTGATCTGAGGTGGATGATGTCATTGAGGTGAATGAGAACACCAGAATTTGATAATGTCATCTGAGGTAGATGATGTCATTGAGGCAGATGTCATGGTAGGTAAATAATGTTATTGAGATGGACGATGCCAGCTAATGTAGATGATGCCATTGAGGTGGATGATGTCGCCAGAGGTAGACAATGCCATCGAGGCAGATGACATCACTGAAGATAGGTGATGTCATCCAAAGTAGATGATATTACCCAGTATAGATGATGTCATCTGAATGGAAGAGGTGGATGATGTCACCTGGGGTAGATGATGTCATTGTGGTGGATGATGTCATCGAGGTAGATGATGTCACCTGCGGTTCACCTGGGAAGGTCCAGTGATTTTCAGGGTGCTTCTGATTCTGGACCCCTGTTCTCTTCCAACTGGGTTTTTCATTCTAGTCAGCGCCCTCAGTAGACAGTCCTAATGTCTAGGTTCCTCAGACTATTGAACGCAGCAACTTCCCAATTCCATAAACTTTACCAGCTGCTTTATTGCCATGTTCCTTTTCAATGTCTGCCCTTTCAGCTAGGGCAGCTGGAGTGTGTGTGCAGGAACACCTCGGAGACAGAGAGTCAACATGCGCAGTACTGAGATGGATGTTAAAAATAGCCATCAGCAAATGTGAAGCAGCATATCACCTTCCCAGTGTCCTAGAGTTAAACACTTTTCCCGAAAAACAGATTGTTTGAGTTTAGTCTTGAAATCAAATGGCTAAAGTCACAATCTCTCTGGACCCTGGCTTGCCCAGCCCCCTGTGAAGTGGCTGCTCACCTGGAGAGGCGCAGGCAGCCTGGAGGGGCTCTTCCTCATAATGGTACATTGTGCTGGGAAAACAATGTGAGCAATTTTCCTAATCAGGCCATCAAGTGGAAGTAATTAAACAAAATACCACAGCAGCACCTCAATTATAATTACAAAAAGCAATTCAGATATGCCCTGTGTGGAAGAAGTGAAAGAGTTTTTGAATTTGTATAATTATTTTTTTGTTCTCAATAAACTTGTATTAATAATGAGGAATGCACTGTGTGTCACAAGTAATATCTGATTCAACACTCTATCAAGATATCAGGAAGAATGTGCAACTCCCCATATCGTCCATAAGACCTACTGCAGCTATCAGTGATCAGAACACTTCTTCACAACGTTGAAAGTAGTCACAATTTTGCTTATTTGCAGATTGGGAATGTTGGTAATGAAGTAAGAGTTTGGCTCTGTGATGACCTGACTCCCAAGACCTACATTTCCCCCACAATGCTCTAGAAAGATTCCAGTAACGGAATGGGTTGGTGGTACCAAATGTCAAGGGCACAGATCAGAGCTCTTGGTTAGGCAGGAGAATCCCTATTTTCTGGTTCTAAGATTTAGTGGATTTAGTGGCTGTGGTGAGAGGTGGTATGGGGCACCGGTGGCCACGCCTACAGCTACAGAGCTGAATCACTTTGGCTGAAAGGAATGTCTCATAAGCTGTCAACCTCCTGTTCATAAATGGCTGGAGTTGAAATGCAATCTAGCTGCTAAATGATTTGTATAATACTTTCAGACTTTCAAATCCTCATAGATTTGTTTGATTTTGTTGGGACTGTGCAGCAAACAAAACCCACACGTTTTATAGTTTTACATTTTACACTTAAGTCTGTGGTCAATTCTGAGCTAATTTTTATATGAGATCTGAGGTTGAGGTTTGTTTTGTTGCTGATGGGTAGACAATAGCCCCTGTGTCATTTGTTAAAAGTAAGACTATGGCTCCTCCATTGGGTTGTCTTTGTACCTTTGCCAAAAGTCAGGTGGGCATATTTGTGGGTCTGTTTCTGGGTTCTCTGTTCTGTCCATTGATCTATGTGTCTGTCCCTCTGCCTGTACAGACTGTCCCTGACACAGGATGTTTCAGCTTATGATTCTCTACCTTACAACGGTGCACAGGGTACACATTCAGTAGAAATTATACGTTGAATTCTGCAGTTTGATCTTTTCCCATACTAGCAATATACAGTATGATACCCTTGAAGGTGAATGGCAGCAGCAAGCCATGGGTCCAGTCAGCCACATAATCAGGGCTAACAAGCAGGTAAATAATGTGTTACTTAACACACTGTCAAAAAATAGATTGTGTTAGAAGATTTAGCCCAACTTTAGGCTAAAGCGTTCTGAGCTTGTTTAAGGTATGTCAGGCAGAGCTATGACATTTGGGAGTTAAGTATATTACATGCACTTCAACTTGAGATGTTTTCAATTTGTGATGGGTTTATCAAGACATAATACCATCAGTAGTCCAGGAGATCTGTATTGTGGATTCTTTCCAATGCTCTCTTGTTCCGATTTAAAGTGCCCCTGTATCAATTATGGTGATGCATTTTTTCATCTAAAATAGTCCTATAAATTAGAAATTGTATAAAGATTAATTTAGGAAAATTTACCCTTCAAATGCTTAGTTTATACAAATTACACTTAAATAGTATTCTCTGGTTTAAGTGCCCCATTTTAATCTAGAAAATAACCTAGAACTCTGGCGGTCAAAATGCGGCTGAGCTGAGTTCTGTGTGACCAAGCGCTTGGCAGCTTGGGCTCAGGCCGGCGTCCGGTGCGTGCACATGCATTGAGATGAAGGAACCTGGCGCACATTCTCAACAATCCAGATAGATTCCTAACTCTCCACTGAGGGTGTCTCCCACTTACCTAGATGGCAGGACGCAGACAACGGCGGGCTCGCCAGACATGGTGTCTGGAGGGCTGCCAGCTCTGTGGGGCATGCTGAGGCGTGTTAGCAGCAGCTACAGAACACTCTGGACCCAGTGAAAAATACAAATTCACATCCTCCTGCTGAAAAAAATGACTAAGGCTTTTAACACAACAGGAGCCGAGTGTTAAGCCAAGTGCGGGATCCCTAAAAGCAAGACCCTGTGTGACTGCCCCAGCCGTGCACACACACGGCAGGCCCTGAAGGGTGTTCCTTGCCCTAACAAGGTATAGAATTTGGGTTTCATTACCCCAGGACCTTCCAGTGTGTTTAATAAGCTATTATAAATTTTGAATTTCCAGGAAGGGACCACACTGTTTTTCAAAACCCTGAGGCCCTGTGTGTGTGTGGTGTGTGTGTCGTGACTGCATTCTGGAAACGGTGTGTCAGACTCTTTGCAGAAGGACCCTGCACCTATAATGAGATGTAGACAGGAACTGAATCACATTTGGCTGAAAAGGTAGGGATTTATTTTCAGAATTCCTGAAGTGGGTCAAACCAGGAATGTGCAATTAAACAGCTACCGTAAGGATTGGCGTGCAGGCATCTTCCTGTGGAAGGGCACAGACAGACTCTGCGGCCTGTCCACTGCACGGGTCATGTTCAGGGCCGTTCTCAAGCCAGGGAAAGCCTGTGGTGGAGACTTCCACTCTGGGAATCGTGAGAGGTTCCAGACCCGAAGTCAGGGCTGCCTCAGCATGTACACAGTGTTGGAGGTGACACCAACAGCAACAACAGCCAAAGTGATCAAGCGTGGCACTCCTTAGGAGCACGCTCATAATCGCAGGGAGGATCCATGAGGCAAGCCTGGGACCATCTCCATCCTGCAGGTGAGGGACTGAGGTAGAGAGAAGCTAAGGAATTTGCTCCAGCTCCCAGGGTCCAGGGCCCCTGAGACAAACCTCTTAGACTTAACCTGCACCAATATGCAGACCTCATGTTCTCACAGATCTCAGTCTGACCCTCTGCCCTGCCCAACATTGACCCTGAAGCTTCCACCTATGCTTCTCTCGTGGCGTTGATACCAGCACCTGCTTAAAATGAAACCTTCAGCTGCAGTAGCAGGCACAGGACTAGGAGCTGGGGACACAGGGTCTGTATAGTCTGTGTTCTGCCACAGAGTGACCATGAGACCCTGGAGAAGCCGCTTGTCATTGAGCTTTAATTGAGAGGGACATGATAATTTTTGAGGTCTTTTCAACCCTAAGATCCTATAATCTCATTTAATTATCAAACTCAAAGAAACATAGCTGTGGATTTGCCCAAAGCACAACTAATCTAGAATATAAATTCTTTGAAGGCAAAGGACGTTTTACCTTTATCTTAGTATTCTGAATATCAAGAATAGTTCCTGACACACAGCAGGCTCACCAACATCTGCTGAATGAATGAATGGTGAGTGAGGGAGTTAAATAATTGGGAAGGTGCAATTTTTCAACACGGAGTCTGTGGACCCTGTACACTTCTATATGCCTCACAAATCATGGCCCTGAATGGAATCTTGCGATTATAGCATGGCCTCAGCCAAGTTCAAGGTCAAAGGTCTTGTCTGCAGTTAGCTGTTGGTCCTCCCATGGCTGTAACAAACACTCACAAACACGATCCTCACAGTGCCTCTGTGTGAAGCCTTTCGTGTCAGCCTGGGAAAAAGTATTCATTTGCCTTTGTTTGACGTCAACAAAAAGAATGAGGCCAACTGAGAAGATGTAATTTTGCTCTCTGAAGTCGGTGTGTCTGTTCCGGCACCTTTTGAAAAGTAGCTGACCTTATCTCATGCAGCGAGATCCCATAGCCTTCATGCTTTCCAGCCCTGCACACTGTAGCGGGTACTGAGCACCCTGCAAATATCCACATCGTAGATTCATATATTTTTATGATTTTTTTTCTGGAAAGTGGTAATAGAGTGGCATGTTTTAAAAAGATGGTATATTCCAATAATTTTTCAGCAGACAGAAATGATGTATCCTGAAACACAATACTCTTTTGGTTGCATGGAGCTGTCACATGGGCAACAGCCCTGTTCACCACCCTGTTAGCTGTGTGCACAGAGCCTCTCCAGGCCTTAGTTCATTCACATGGGGACATTCATATTAACTTTTCTATCACACAGGCAGGACTAGTGGCACCGAGGAGGTCTGAACAGGGAGAATTCAGGACCAGCTGCTTAGTAGGCTCGTGCCGGGAACCTCGGACAGGTGTGGCTGGGGTATGAGTGCCCTGCATACAGCAGAGTCACTAGTCATCCCAACCCAACATTTCCCTCGGTGTCCTGTCCTGACTCTCGGGGCCTCAGTGTGAATTAGGCAGAGTCAATGTCCTCAGCAATTAGCTTCCTCAGGTACCTGAGTCTCATCTACAAACCCTCCAAGGTCTCGATGAATCAGGATGAAGCTAAGAGAGGGGTAGGATCCTGGAAGCTGGAGCCAGTACGGCTTCCTGCCCTCTCCACAGCCCTGTCTTGCAGGCACTTTTGATAATATACAAGATCAGGCAACGATGTTCACAAACTGAGAAAAAGTGCTACATACCTCATTGCACTTCCAAGCTCTTTTTCTAGGATGAGTTTACAAACTTAATTGTCAGACCTACGATGACAGCTATGATGGCCATTCCAGAAGAAGAGTTCCAAAATTGCTCTGAGGAGTGGACTAGGTGCTGGCATCACTGCACAGCCTCCATGGGGAGTACTTCGAAGAGGACTATAGTGATATTCAACCAGGAGGTATGTGGCACCATTTCTAGGGTGAGTTAGCGAACTTAAGTGTATAACCTCATATACTGGTTCTCTTTGACATTGTGGGTCCTGCAAATGCTACCTGGTTGCCAAACTTGAAGTTTAGGAAAACCAGGTGGGATGAGTGTATGTGTGTGTGTGTGTGTGTGTGTGTATATATATACACATACACACATATATATATGTATAGGATATATATATATATCTTATTTAAGGAAAACCACATGAGATATGGAGAAAAAAATTATTATGTAACTGTAAAGCAACCTGGAATCTTTTGAAATAACAATCTGTAGAGATAGGATCTGCCACGTTAATGGCACCAGTGACCATGATGAGATAGCTTTTGGGTGAAGGGCACTCAAGACGCCGATCTTTTGAACTTGGATATACGATTCAACTTAGTGCCAGTTCTTGAGGAAGACAGGTGGAAGGAGGCAGTGTAGGAGAGGAGCAAATAGCAAATGTTAAAGGCTCTGAGGTCCAAAACGCCTAGGACTGAGGCTTGGTTGTGTGTCACTTTGAGCAACTTAACTTCTTGAGCTTCAGGACTACTTCCGCATGGTAGGGACAACACATAAGGTGGTTGAGAGGATCAAATGTGTTGATGTGTGTAAATTCTGTTTGAACAGCACTTAGAGTGTGTATCAGCTATTCCCATGATTAACAGAGTTATTGTCGGTGTTGTAGACTATACCACCAGGAGCCTAGAGCACACGCTTCTGAGTGATGTTAGGCAGATGTGGGGTCACTGGGAAGGAGGCTGGGAACTCACTCGGTCTCTGCTTCGCTGCACCCTGGGCTCACCCAGTTGGATCTTCAGTTCCTACCACTCTGAGGGTAAGAATTGGTAAACCAGGGAGAACACACATGACCCCGGAGGAGAAAGGAGTGCTAAGGAGACCCCACCTAGACCACTGAGCCCAGGTTCAAAGGAGGAGGCTGCCCAGGGCCATCCTTCTTGAGAGGCGCCGGGGAAGGCACGAGCTCATTGTTCATTTGCTTCCTGTTGGCCTCCCCACCCCGACCTGCAGTCCTCCTGCGGGTCCCTCCGTGTGTCTGGCTCCCTGGGGCTGAGTTGGACATAGAGCCTTTACTGTACATGAGCTGTCATGTGCCTCTAATAAGCAGTATTATCAGCTGTGACTTACTATCCAAGATAAAGACATTTGTCATTTTTCTTTTCGATTTTGTTTTGGTAACAAAGACAACAGATGCCAAATGTTCCACAATATGGAGAAGGGTTAAATAAAGAACAGCAGATCCATCGTTGCAAATGTATGGAACCATTCACAACACAGCACACTTCAAAGAGCCCCCCAGCCCCCGCCCCCGAGCATCATTTTGTGAAAGGCATTAGTAAACTTCTGGTTCCAAAAACAGATCTCTTTCCCACTGTTGCCAAAAATATATTAAAGGAGTTTAGGATAATATTTAAACTCTTTGACGTGCGCTGCTGAGACTCTGGTAAACCCTGAGTCTATCTCTCTGGTTCTTTCTTAGCTCACTGGAGGTATGACAATTAAGTTCACAAACTCATCCAGAAAACAGTGCTATGCACCTCACTGCTAAACATCACTGCGGCCACCTTCCAAGGGCTCCCCTTGGGAAGCTGTGCACCTGCATCAGGTCTAGCCTACCCTTCCAAGCAATTTGGAACTTTTCCTAGAAAGTTCTGCCATATGCCAACATGAACACAGCTGTGAGACACCACGGTCATGACCTTACTGAGCCGCCAACGTAAGTACACGGTGGCAAGTTCATGAGCTTAACTGTCCGACTCCGTGTCTTCTCTCATCTACAACAGCTCCTGCTTCTCACTCGCTCACCGGCTGACCACACGTGGGAAGGATCCCTGCTCCCGATCTCCGTAACACGTGAGCCCTGAGACTGAATCATTTCTGAGTTCTCTGACAACCCTTCTCAATTTTCTCATGTTCTGACCCTAATGTTGTTTTCTCTCAACTCATCCTATTAGTTTGTTTTTCTTTCCTAATACTTGTTACAATTTTAATTCTGCACTTATTTGTCTAACATTTCTCTTTTCTTCTAGACTGTGGGTCCAGAGGGTAGAGGTGATGAACAAAACTGAACAATTTTCCTACATCAGGGAGGATGTATTGAAAGGGACCAAAAAATATTTCCTTAAAGAGTCGATTATTATAAAAAATGTCTTTATTAATTCAGAAAACAATTGATAATATATTGAGTAAAAGAACACATAAAACGCTACATATGGCATAATTCCCTTCAAATAAATAAATATCTCCATTGTACAACCTATGCTTACAAACATGTATGTAGAAAAAAGTGTGGAGGTAGAGATTAAAAGGGTCATAGTGCTCTTCATAGTGGTGGCATCAGAGTGATTTTATTTCATAAAGTTTCTAACCTGTATCTGCTATATTTTTATTAAGAAGCATTAACTACTAACGTATTCAATATTTTATAAAAATAATAAAATACAATTTGAAACCCCTGAGTTAATTTTGATTAATGTCCAGACTCTCCAACTAGAACATGTACAAGTTCAGGAAAGCAATCATACATGAGATATCTACAAACCCATCCCTCTTCCCCAGGACATGAGTTTGTGTATGAGCATCAAACAAAAGCACCTAAAATTGCAAAGGAAAGAGCATAAATTTTCTCCTAATAAACTATTAGCTAGTGAAATGCCAAGATGCAGAGATCAGCACTGTAAGTTTCTTAGTTATCTTCTTCCTGTAGTTTGTGAGGGTGACAGAAATCTGTGTAGTGGCAGGAGGGTAGTGGGGCCCTCTGAGCACGAGATAATTTATGTACTTGACTTCCTCATCTTCTTTTGCCCACCAGAAATGCAAACTCATCCCAAAATAAAAATTTCAGACAAGGTTTTAATTAAAACTTGTATTGCCATGGGCATATATCCATAGTGTTCGCTACTTGGCCGCGCATTTGTGCTGCAAAGGAGTATCTGTAAGGCACTGAAATCCTTTCTTTCTATCAGCAGCATTCTGTATTTGGCAGAACCGTAACATCCCCTAATTAAGAAGGATGCTCAGATGGCTCCACTGTTAGTTACAGTGCTGAGACTGCAGCCGGGGTGCAGGAGCCCACGCCTGGTCGTCTGCACTCCCATCTGTGCCCCTGCTGGGAAGCCAGACCCCCAAGGACCAGGATGACGACTGGTTACTTCATCATCAGAATAGATCCAGATTTATATCATCATCTGCTATGTCCAAAAAGGTTTGGAATTATTTTTAAAAAGTAAATACACATTAACAACCTATGAGTTTTCATTTGGGTCAACATAATTCTGCTGAATTCAAGTCAAAAGAAACCAATGTCTTCATACCAAATACTCCCTGATGTATAATGAGTACTATTTTCTCTGGATTCATATCAGCCCTGCTGCTCTCACAATTCAGGAGACACTATCATAAAATATTTTACAGCATTAATTACCTTACTGGACTCACAGGGGTCTACATCATGTTTGCACTGCCATTCACGTCATAAAGTTAACAGGAGTTTGTGTCAAGCTTCCTGGCTGTGGACCTAATATTTTCACTGAAAATTTAGAAGAAGTACGTAAAGGAAAAACATGTATAAACCTTGACCTATGCAAATCAGTCAGTTTCTTAAGACAAGACATAGTGTATAGTTTTAGAGAAATGTTGCTGTTTTTTCTTTTCTTCCCCTCTCCCTATTGTTGTAGTATCAATAGGGGCTATTTTTTTCTTTCTAAAGTTGAATATATTCCAAAACATGCTCACAGGAGCATCAGTACCTAAAATGGGAGACTTGGGATACTAGATAGTGGTCAGTGTATCACTGCTCCCATCTTTGCCAGCCCCCACCCCCACCAAGCCCAGGGCAAGAGATGTGAACTTGTCAGGGCTGTTGACTTCAGAGGCCCCTGCTCTGTCTGTGTCTGGTGACTGGCGGGAGGACACCATGGGAGCTTGAGGCATTGAATCAGGGACACGGAATATAAATATGTGATTGTATAACTTATTACAAAACTAAAAGACCAGGATACTGGCAAGGGAGAAGGATGAGTTAGAGTTGTCAGAGAGGGATTTGCCTCTGAGAGCCAGTGACTGAATGAGGTGTTGCTTAGACAGAGAAAGGCCGGATCGGGGAGAGATGGAGCCTCAGATGACTATGAACCAAGGATGAAGAGTTTGGAGTCCTGAAAGCAGCCAGTGTGGCTGAAACCAAGGGAAAAAGAGGTGGGATGATGGGGAGGATACTGCGGACCAAATCGCAGGGCCAAATCGCAGGGCATGGTGGATTCAGTGAAAAATCCTGGTTTATCTTTAAACAGAGGAGGTGCCCCATATGATATGCTGCCCTTTCCAAGGGGAAGTGAATAATGAGACAAAATAGAGTGGCCTAGAGGACATGGCAAGAAGTCAGGTCGGATAGAGGGAACCAATCCCTGCAATCATTACTGAAGTCACCTCTGATCCAGGTCACCGCTGTGTCCCCCCGTCCCCCTCACCCCCTGTGGAACACCAATCATTTGGCAGACTTTGTGGGGGACAAACTTTTCCATTTCTGCCCTTTTAGCAAGGTATTTGTGGGATGGTGATGAGAGATGATGGGACCTCTGTGCCTTGTGAGGGCTGACTCGGTCAGAGGAAGGTGAGGCAAAGCCATCTTTTATGTAGATTCAGGATTTCACCACATTTCAGAGGGTGATGCAACGTTGGCAGCCAGCTCATGCTAAAGTGACACGCCTGCTTTTCTGCTCCACATCCTTGTCAGTCAAGGTAGCACTGGACTCTGCTAAGGCCACATTCCAGGATTAAATGAGAAGTCACAGTCCTAGGGGCCCAAGGGCGAGGAACATCGGCCCACCTCAGATGTCCTCAGTGGAAATCTCAGACACAACCTGGGGTCCTCCCAGTTTATCTCTGGTACATGCCCTGGGCCCCTCTCTCCTGCGGTAGAGAGGAGCTTTTCTCAGCCAGCCTTTCTAGGGAGAAGCAGCAAAGGCAGCACAGGAAATGCACTTAGTGGGGGGTTTACAATGGTCAGGGTGGACTCTAGCCAAGTCACAGGGTGAATTTCATTTAAGAGTCACTCTCGGCAATGCCAGGATAGGAGTCTCCCTTCAAAGGAAACAATTCAACTGACTATCACTAAATAAATGATTTTGTTTCCAGCATAAAGTCAAACAGCAGTGTGTTTTTTAAAGAAACCAATAAGTTTTTATTGGAAATAGTATTTAAGGATGAAAATATAAATCCTTATAGCTTTCAAAGTCCTGCTAGGAAAACCCCAGTGACAGTACCAGTGACTAAATGCAGCAAAGGTAAAACTGAGCATGTGCAAACAGAGATAGGACTGAGTGATGAAGGTCCAGCGAGTGAAGGTCCAGGGTCCCCTCATCGGTCCGGTAAGTTGCCTATCCATCCAGGTGACCTCCTGGCCTGTCACCTCCCTGTGTTCCTGTGTGGTATTTAATCATTCACACTCTGGCAGAAATGGGGCAGGATGCTGAGGAGATCCCTTCTTACCAAAATGAGCACTCATACAGGGGGACCCTCTAATGACCATTTCTTCCTCAGGATGGAGAATTTGCTCGTCAGGCTAAGATCAGGCATTCAGGTGAATGAAAATACTCCTGACAATGACCAGAGTCTCATACCCACACAGGGGCTGCCTTATAAAGGTGGGGGAGATTCCTGTTTGACCAACACAATATCTGAAACTGATAATTTCCTCCTAAAAGCCCTCTTTCCCATTTTGGGTTCTAAAAGGTCTAGGATAAATACAGACCAAAACCAATCTAAGATATATTTCATATTTCTATAGACTTCTGAAATACTTACTCTTTACTTACTAGGTACCATTATAGTCCTATGTACTTTATGGTTTAAAAATAATTAACCACCTCTACCCAAGGCTAAAGTAGATAAGAAGTGACCTTTGAGTAGAAAATACTACTCAAATTGCCAAAAAAGTACTTGAGACATTCCAGAACCACCAGGAAGAGTGATTTCAATTAACACAGATAAATTCTATAGCTAATTTTCCTTTTCCTTGTTTTTCAAATAAAAAACATATTCATGGTACAATATACCTAATTACTGTGGTTATGGAAATTCTGAATATAATACATTTGTATATTCAGTAGCATTGGCCACTTTTGAAAGAATAACCACAATTCTGTTGGTGTTGACATTAATTTTTTTCTCCTAAATTAGACAACTTATTTGTGATAGATATTCTACAAAATATAGCTACATAACAAGAAGGTGTGTGATGCTTGTACAAACCAACCCAAACTTACTTGGAATTTTTGAGGATACAAAAGGTTAGAGCTCTATTCTGTATGTGATTATTTTAATCTTCAAAACTCATTTGCTTTGCCAGAGAGCATTTTTGATCAATTAAGAGTTTTGTCCCTACAACTGTTAGAATATTGACTTAATACAATTAAGCATTTCTTGCATATCTCAAAACATAATAAGAAGGCCAATATCCTTCAACAGTGATATCAATAGGGAAATCAACCATGGTATTTAGTCTGTTAATTCTTTATTAACAGGATTCTGTGACTGGACTACAGGCTGCCCAGATAGCTGGTAAAACCTTATTTCGGTATATGTCTGGGAAGATGTTGTAGAAGAGGTTAAAAGAGGCATTTAAATCAATAGACTGTAAAGAAGATGGCTTTCCCCAACGTGGGCTGGCATGGTTCAGTGTGTTGTAGGACTGAATAAACTTAAAAGATGGAAGAAGGGCAAATTCATTCTGCCTTCCTAAGCTGGGACATCTACTTCCTCCTGCCCAAGGACATCGAAGCTCCTAGTCTCAGACCTTCAGAAGCCAGGATTTTTATAGCAGTGGCCACCAGGTTTTCAAACTCAGACTGGGTTGGGTCTTGTGGTTCTCATGCCTTGGAACTCAGACTGGGTTATCCATTGGCCTGCCTGGTTCTCAGCTTGCAGGAAATAGATCATGGGTCTGCTTGGCTTCCAGAATCATGTGAATCAATATGCGGAATAAATCTGTCTGTCTGTCTGTCTGTCTATCTATCTATCTATCTATCTAATCTCTTTTTGGTTTTGTTTCTCTAGAGAACCTTAACTAATACACTCTGTTTCTCTGGTTCTTAGGGGTATATTCTCTAAGCAAGTCTATACTATAATGATTACAGTTTCATCTCAGAGCAGAGGGGGAGAAAGCTAAATGTTACATCTTCATTGGTTTTCTATTACTGCTGTTAACAAATTGCAACAAACTTAGTGTCTTGAAGCAACACAAATTGATATCCTTGTCTTTTGGTGCTTAAGAGTTGGACTTAAATCTCACTGAGTTAAAAGCAGGTAGGCAAGGCTGCATTTATTCTGGAGCTTTTTTTTTTTTTTTTTTTTTTTGCCTTTTTCAGCTTCTAGAGCCTACCCAAATTTCTTGGTTTGGTGGGCCAAGAAATTGGTTCCTTCCTCCATCTTCAAATTCAGCACAATGGCCTATGTCTGGCCATTTTCTGTAGCTAAGTCTTTCCCTTTGATCACACCTGGAAAAGGCTTTCTGCTTTTTCAGATTCATGTGGCGTGACTAAGCCCACCTTGATAATCTAGGATAATCTCTCTATCTCAAGATCACTTAAACACATCTGCAACCTGACTTTGCCATGGACTCTACCAAACTCACACATTTTGACAAATAGGATGTGGGCATCTTTGGGAGGAATTATGTATAACAAAAAATCTTTTTATACATAATTACATTTCCAAAACACTCCCCACTTGTACGAACTATGTGTCCCATGATGTCAAGTTGTACATGCATTATACTAATCTGTATTCTCATATTCTCAGAAATTAAAGATAAAAAAGGAAAATACTAACTTACCACATTCACTTTTGAGAAATCAAAATAAAGTTTCACCTGCCATAAATTTTCATGTATGGCTAACATAAGTCATTTCACAAGCCGTCTATGATGCATATATTCTGAACAGTAATCAAACAAATATTTTAAAAGCTAATATTACCACATTATATGAACTTGTGCCTATATTTTCTATTGGCAAGTTTTCTTGAAGGCACAAAGGCATGAAAACTTTTGAGATAAGGTAATTAGCAGAGCCAACATCTATGTATATCTTTTCTACCCGACCTTCATCAAAGTTCCTTTGATAAAATAAACTGTTTAAATGTCTTAGTAAATATTAAAATTGCTTTTCCTAGTAGGAATTTTCAGTTACAGATTTGACTCAAACCTATTTTTTTCAAACCTATTTTTAATTAACTTCATGACTCATAAGCATTTTAAATATGTGTATAATAGCTAAATCTGCAATATCCAAAGCAATTAAAATATTTCTTCAAAGGCAGAAAAAAAATCAAACATATTGTCTGATTTTATTTTGTTTCCTTTAAGTAAGTTCTGACTTTGGGTATACAGGATAACTATTGAAATGTTTAATAATATTTCTGAATACACATTGACATAGACATTGCCATGCCTGGAAAAGTCCTAGGCAACTATACAGGAAAAGGTTAACAAGAAGATTCCTTATTGGATTTTTTTTCTTAATACCATGTTGTTATTACACTTTTATAAACCAAACAAACCAAATAAGATAATATAAAATAACATATGTAAGGATTCCTGTTTGATTTGCTCACTATGAAAACCAGCAGAGCAAACCACTCTCGGCTTCCTGAAGAGGCAAGTCTTTATTTTTTAATAGACCCAAAATGTCTTTGATGTACCATCATTTGCCTTCAAACTCTTTCCAGAATTTTACTGATTCATTTACAACTATATGATGCTCAGTACTTTGCTTTTGGTAATACAATAAATGCTGTTTAATCAGAAATGTGAGATTAATTGCTTTGGGAAAAAATATTCCCAGGTATAAAGCTCTTGGTTTAATATTACATATTGCTTTCGTAGATAATGACTTCCAAGCATTTGACTAATTGCCTGAATTTTTATCTAGGCTTTAATTCAGAAATGAAATTTGCTTGCAAATGTTTAAGGTTTTGTCTTCTGTAGGGATTAAGTTTATTAAAGTCATCAGGGCTTGCGTGGTCTATGTTATATATAATTTTTATCAAATATATTGAGACTTTACTGAAGACAAGTTCTGTTGCTATTGTTGCTTTTTAATTATGGACATGATTATAACTCTGAAAAGAAATGTTTAGGAGATTTCTTACTAAGGAATTCATATGGAAAATTTCTAGCAATGATTAAATGCTGTTCATTTTTTTCTTTTCTTTTTTTTCTTTCTTTGTACCATAAGATTATAATTGTATTTTCTAAATATGTGAATTTTCTGTGAGTCATCTGCCTTCCTGCTCAAGATCTTTATGCTGGTGGTGTTCACAAGTCATCTCTGGGTACTCAGCCTTGTCTGCCGAAGGCTCTGCTCACCTGGAACTTGGATCTCCCATGGATGGCTGAGGTTAAATCGTTCAGACTCCAAAGGACCATGATGTGAGAGAAGTCCAGCTCCGGGGCTTATGAAGAAAGCAGATGGAATTCTAATAAAAGGGCAACACTTGCCATTATACTCCCAGTCCTCACCACGGAGTCTGCCTGCTTAGATGTCCCTTCTCTTTGAAAGAAACATAAATTTTTACAAAAAGATTTGTGGGGCTGCTTTAATGGTTATAAAAGGTAAAAGACTCTGAGAGGTGAAGGAATTTCTACATCAAATGAATGAGATAATTGAGCATTTCTGGCTTTTGTATCCAAGTGGTGTATTTATACACATTAGTATGTGTGTGCGGCTCATATCACATTAAGTCTGTGCCAGGTATATACAATTGTCAGGATAAATTACAGTAAAATTGCTTTCTCAATGGCATCACACATCAGTGTGGCAAAGCACAATAATGACAGTAACTTAGCTACAACTGTTTCCAGAACAAGTGGTGGATGGTGTGTGAGTGCTCAAATAAATCACCGTAGTTAGAATTTCAGGGTAGCTACAAGAAGTGCGCATCTCAGAAAGTATTTGTAAAACAAATTCACTACATGGGAAAGAATTGCCACTTCCCTGTGAATTATAGTGGCCATAGGGCAAGGTACCCCAGTGGTCACTGTCACGGCCGAGAGGTTCCAATTCATCCCCTCCCTGAGATGCTGAAGTACTGATTGGACCCTCAACAAGGCAAACTTCAAGAACAAAATTTATTTTTGCTTGTTATACATAAAATAAAAATGATTAAAATATGGAGAAAATATATCTAATGAAAGCTACAGACTGTATATATATACATATATATGTCTTTGTATATCTCAAAACTTTTGTAATGACCCCCATATATATGTACATGTGTGTATATATACACATACACACATGTATACATGCACACACACACACATACTTGGGTATGTACACACACCAAGAAAAAGAGGTTTCCTGGAGATACTCTGAAAAATACTCTGTAAATACATCAGTCTAACTTGTAAAATGAAATATTTATTATTTTTAAAAACTGATTTCTGAATAATTATTACCTTACTCAAGCTTGTTTGGAAAATATGTGCATATGGACATGAATAAGTTTAAGGTATTTAGTGAAATCAAGACATTAAATGGTGATATCACATGTAGTTCTTATTTTATCGTGTAAACATTTCTACATTGAAAGATTAATTCCAATAGTTATTCTGTTAATATTATATAAAGTATGAACTACATTAGCCAGACATAGTAGAAAGCAAACGTTCACGTTATTACACAAAGCATGGAACATAGCCATAGTAAATGGGACAATGCTTCCAGGTGATGGGTTTCCGTGTGTGTGAGGGGTCTCTACCCACAGAGGGAAGAAACTGGAAATGTCAAGATTTTGTTTGTTTCTTTCTTTTTTTAATGCATGATGCAAGCAATTCTCTGTCCAAGTCAGTACTTAGTGCTGCAGCTGCAGGGAAGAGCTGATCTGGGATCCCTGCCAACTGGTATATTCTGTAATGGAAAATGGAGAAAATCTGCAAAATTCTGGCTGGAGCTGAAATTAGTAGTTTATGCTTCAGTTGTTGAATTAGACATAATTAGATAATTCCATATTGAATTCAGAATGACATTTAAAATGAGTTCTGGTATTTCCAATCTTTCCCTTCCTGCTGCTGGACAGAAACATGGCTGCCTCTCTGCATCCTGAACTTCAAAGGCTGTGTGTAGGGGGAGGTGTAGAACAGAAGGTCACACAAGTGACAGTGTGTGCTTGTGTACGCCACTGCACAAAATAGAGCTTACTGTGCAAACTTTCCATCTGATGTCTGAGCTCATGGGGTTGGTATGTGATGAATCTACTTCCTGCTCCCTTGGAATGCCTTCTCTCCGGAGAAGATGAGGATGGGGAGAACTGCTATAAGGCAATGCACAGCTCTGCCATATTGCCTTAATGTGACATGAAATTCCAAGGCCTGTCACACTAGGAAAGGTCACACTGACAGCCTGAAAGCTGCAGTTCTCACAGATTCTCTCCTGTGACTGGCAAATGATGTTACATTCTCAATGCACAAAATGCCTGCAAAAACAAAATGTATGTTTCCCTTGCATTTTCAGAAACACTCAGAAACCCTTTATCAGCCTTCTTTGGGAACAGCTGCCAGAGTCCTGACCCAGCACTATATGATGAAAATTTACCATTGATGTGAGCATTGGTTAGAACTAATGTCAATAAATATTTGGTGATGGTGAGTGATCAATAAAAGTAGAACATCAAAAAATGCTACGACTCTTTTTTTTTTTTTATTGAATCATAGCCGTGTGCAATAATTCAATCATAGGGTACAGTGTGCTGGGGCTGGGTTTGAACCCGCCACCTCCGGCATATGGGGCCAGCATACTACTCCGTTGAGCCGCAGACGCTGCCCTACAACTCTTTTTTAAAGAATAAACAATATTCAGTGATGAAACATTTACAGAGCAACTTAAAATTCTTGAAGCACTGAGGTTGTAGAGGGCAAATAGTCTTCACCCTCCTATCAACATATTTGAACTGAGAAGATTAGGAGACAAACTGATCACTTGCTAACAAGGCTGAAAAGGAAGTAAGAGCCTTGGTCCTCGACTTAGCAAAGGAATTCATTATATGTAAATACAGCAAGGGGAGACTAATTCTTGCTGGGACTCTTGGTGTCACATGAAAGCCACTCTACTCTCCAGCAGGGCTCCAATGTGGGAACCAGGTTCATAAGTGCACCCCAAGTCCGAGTTAGGATACAGAAAATTGCATGCTAATGAGCAAAGATGCAGACTGAAACAGAAAAAGATACATATGAACCAATTAACTGGTCTGTCACTATGGCAAAGTCTGCTTATGATAAATAAGGGCAATTTCCTATTTTCTACAATCTTGCTCAAATGTCAAAACTCTCATCACATTTGGGAACTGTTTTCTTATATTCAGGTTCTATTTCCAGTTATAAAAGATGTTATAATGAAACAGTGAGGGTGTCAGGAACCCACTTCCATCCTGTATTGGCCTGTGACTTTGGCCATGCCCTGTGATCTGCCAGAATTTCTTTTGTTCATCTGTAAAGTGAAGATAACAATGTCTGCTTGGAGGGATTGTCAAAAGGATGAAATGAAACTATGTACATGGAACTCTTCTGTCAAGACTACTCTGAAGCACTTGATTTTCAATTACCCAATTTTTCCACATTTATAACCATAAGAATTAAATATAAAAAGAAATATAACAACTTAAAGGCTCTCTATGAAACTTCTAGGAGCCCTACTAGAAATAGAGGAAGGACAGTTGTGCAAATACTTATGTATATAATAGTTTATACACAGAAAGAACCACCATCAGCCTCACAGCATAGATGATTCAACTTTGGGCAGAACTAAGAGATTTCAAAGAATTCAAATTGCCTTCCAAAAGCAGAAGAAATCAACTGAAAATGTGGGAAGTTACCATGAAAATATACCTCTAAGACCTCAGGCAGAGGTATCCTTCTCAAAGTGGGGGTACTAAATAAGAGAGAAAAAATGTCTAGTAGGGCTTAGTTAATCACAAACACTGGTGATATAATTGTGGGGTACTAAATAAGAGAGAAAAGTGACTAGTAGGGTTTAGTTAACCACAAACACTGGTGATATAATCGTGAAATAGTGTCACGGAATAGGAGGAATCTATTCTGATCCCCTCAGGAAATGGATGGAGACTGTCAGAATTGTAAGTAGCCCAGGACCAGGTAACCTCTGATGGCTGGACAAAAGTGAAGACAAAACAACTTAAAGAGATATAACCTTATTTCAGAGGGTATGTCACAATACTCTGAGATTACTTCCTACTAATCTAGTTGTGCTTTCACCCCCAGAATAAACCTTTTCAAGCACCTTATCTACAAAGGCCCTCCATCAAAAGGTGAGAAACAAATAAAAAAGGCCCCAGCATAGGATTTATATAAATATAATCTAAGACAAGGTTAGGGAAAGCACTTGGAAAAATATGAAACAAAAACACTCAATCAGAATGAATAGTTGTTGAGCCAATGAATTGCTTGAACACAGTGGATGGCCATGAATGAAACAATCAAATAGTTCAAAGGAGAAGGAAAGGATAATGTAGAGAAAAGAAGACGGACCATGAGCTGTCAGAGCACTCCACAGAACAGAGGGGACCTACAAAGTAAAGCAGAACCAACCACCACACTGAAACCAACCCAAAGTAAGTGAACACCATTCAGAATGGGAAAACTGGACTAGAAAGATAAACCAAAAAATTAGATGGACGGATAAGAAGTATCCAAGGAACAAAGAGAAGTCAAGGAGATGCAAAATCTGCATTAAGTGTTGTGCCTGGGAAAGAGAAGTAAATAAATGAACTAAAAAAGTATAAAAGGTATTATTTTTTAAATAATACAGAAATACAAGAAGACTTGACTATACAGATAAAAGTGGCCACAGAGTTTTAAGAATAGTTGGTATAAAACAGTTGGCAAAACCCTTATCTATATTAGGATTTACTTCACTGAACTTTTGAAGATAAATTAAAAATATTCATAATCGGGTAAAAAAAATCACTTAAAAGAAGAAAGTAAATGAAATTTGTACTGATATTAGATTTTTTTCACAGTAATGTTCTACCTGTGAAAACAGTGGGATAACATCTATGAAATGCTCATGGAAATAAAACATTATACACAGAGAAAATTGCCTTTAATAATAGGACTACAGGCCATATTTGCAAATGGAAAAAGTGCGATCAGGCGATCACCAAGCGTAACTAAGTTAAGAATAAGAGCCATAGAGTTTGCCGGTTGTGTTCTTTGTCTCCTAAAAAAGCCACAGCACCAACTAGGAATTATATTGAAGTCTTCCTGACAACTATAAAAAACAATTTAAAGGAAAATAAAGACCACTAATATTGAACTCCAGTATGTTAAAGTATTCAAGAGTAAAGTCTACTACCACCTGCAAATTATTTTGAAATGCATCAAGAACTAGGATGGATTGATGAGTAGAGAGAGATCAATAAATGAATAGCTGGATGATAAAACAAAGGAAGCAAATGCTGTGAAATCTAGTCAATGGTTAATGGGTGATCATTATATGCTTTTTTTTTATATATTTAAACATTTTTATAATAAAATGATAAAAATGAATCACAAAACTATAACAAAAGGATTAGCTCTGCATTTATTCCATTTTACTATAAGATCAGAAGTAAAACAACTGCAGGAATTACAAGACAGAAATCAACATTATAATTCATGACAATTCAGAATTACTGTATCTAATAAAAATTAACAGAAGAGAGATGCAAGACAGCAGTAGGGATATTTATATAACCAGAGAGCAAACACAGATCCTTTTAATACTGATGAGTTAATTAATCAAGATATAAATGTAAACTAGAAAAACTAATAAAAATATAACCACATTTAGGATACTTTGTAATTTCATCTCTGGTCATAATAGAGAATTGACATTGAGAAAGTCTCTAGAAAAAGAAGATCAAATGTGTAATATCCAATTATATTATAGAGTTACCCATTATAGACCATAACTTTCATATTATGAAACAGAATACACACATGGAACAAAGTGAGAGGGACAAAGTAAGTAAAAGGAGAATAACAAAATATGATATAAAACCCAAAGTAACCCATTACTCATTGGGTTATAATATAACCCAATGTTATTCTCTTCAAAAAGAGAATAACAAAATATGATATAACCCAATGTAAATTTGCTAAACTTATTCCCATTACACATTTAAATGTGCACTTGCTTTGATAAGTTTGAAAGTGATTAAAAGTATTGATTATTAAAGGCATAAAAAGGGGAAACGTGATAAGGAATGCAATGGTCAAACTCTTAATTGGCAGACAAAGTGAGAATTAGGATGGAGAACATCTATTTGACAAAAAATGGCCCTTTATGATGACAAAGCTTATAATTTGCAGTAAATTCAGAGAAGGTCTGAGTATCCGCATGGGATGAAACTATCACATCAAATATATATATAAAAAAATCCTACATGGACTCTTAAAAATTAGGCAGAAGTATGTTCGCAGTAGGGAGTTAAATTCACCTCTCTCAGTCCATGACTTACGAAGGATACATAACAAGCAACAGCAATGAAGATTTAAGCAACATAGGGAGATCTGTTTGTGATTTACATATTTATATAGGGTGGTTATAAAGTTCATAACACATGAACTTTATGGCCACCCTATATAACCTGAGGAAATATAATCTATCTTGCCTTCCAGTATCCAGGAGAAAAAAAAGCCAACCTTGAAGATATATTAGGTCAAACAGAAGCGTTCAATAAATTTTTGCAAGTAGAAATGGCACATAATAGAACATATCCTGAACTTGATACTAAAAAACTAATTTAATAGGTTTCTAACCTGATGAATCACAAAGGAAAACAAACTAGAGAGTATCTGCAAAAATTTGTGAGTCAGGTGTATATAAGAGACTACATGCTCAGAAAAAAAGTTTTACAGTCTTACACACTTATAATATACATAACAAGAGTGTAAAAAAATGATTTAAACATTTGGTAGGAAGAATTAGAAAAAAGACCAATAACATAAATTCAAGTAGAGTAAAAGGAACAAACTAATAAAAAACAAATACAAGATTCAAGGTATTGCAAAAGAAACTAATGTTAGAGCCATTAGAGAAATCCAAAGCAAAAAGAAAAAATTAATAAACACATAAATGCAAGAAATAATGCATTAGGAACAGACTGACATTAGAACTATTAAATAAATCTAAAGTTTTAAATTAATTAATAACATAGGTATATTGTTGATTAAGCTGGCCAAGAAAAGAACAAACACACACAATTAGAAATAATGATGCTGAACAAATCATAGCTACAAAATTAAATGCTATAACACACAACTTGATAAAGGAAGGTAATTAGAACTATGCTCATGAAAAAGAGGGAAATTACCATTATTTGAAAAAATATAATTGCATAAATGAAAAATTCATGACAGTCAACTGAAAAACTATTACATAAGGTAAGGATAACTTGGTGAAATGACTTGGTAAGAAGTAAAAGGTAAAAATAGATGGCCTAAGTATATACAAACCATTATCCTGTTGGCATCAAGACGCAGGCACAATAGAAACAAAAGGAATAAATGTAAGAAATCTATAAAGTGTGAGTACATGTTGAAATACTTCTCTGGTACACAAAAGGCCAAAAGATGAAGTAGAATGGCACATCCTGTTTAAGATGGGACACTTAACGAACCTAAGCAAAGGAATTATTAAAATTACTTGATACATTTCAGACCACCCTAGCAAAATCTTAAAGAGCTTTTCCTCCAGCAAAGTAATCTAATTTTAAAGTAAACATGCAAAAACAGCCAGGAAGAAAAGTGTGCAAAAAGTTAGTAAAGGGAAGGGGCAGAGCAAGATGGCAGACCAGAAAGATTGTTCAACTGAGAACTCCTAGTACAAATAGGGAAAAAGAAGGAACCCAGCAATACCTGGGCGGAGACCTTGCCTAGAGTCGTAGCTCAGGGAGCATAGTGAGGAGTTGGAGGTGTGAGCTGGATACAGTGTGTGATCCCAAATGGTGGAAATGCAACTCATCAGGCAAGTAATTGTGACTCCCCTCCAATTGGCTGGCTTCCCAACAGAGGTCCAGGATGGGAGGAAACCTTCCTGAAGTTTTTGGATTTTGTTTTTGGGGGGAGGCTACACATGGAGTGGAAAGCTTGGAAGAGTGGGTGGACTCAAAAAGTATATAGCAACCAGATTGGAATACTAGTAGGAGTGGATTTGCCATCAGTTTAGTAGCTGGTGAGACAGCCATACTGGGAAGGTCACAGTGGTCAGGGGGCTGCCATCCTGGGAAGATGGTTAGAAGGTCTTAGCAGGGCCTAAAGCACAGCTGTCTTAATTCCACCTGCCAGGATCAGAACTCCACTCTTAGGACAGGCTGAGGGACTCCCACACCCCACAGGAAGTGGTGTCAGGGGACACTGTGAGACCTGTCCCTGAAGGATTCTTGTGAGTTTTAAGATCACAACCTGGAGGGGCCTAAATGTTGAGGAAACAATCAGGCGATCACCAAGGGTAACTAAGTTAAGAATAAGAGCCATAGAGTTTGCCAGTTGTGTTCTTTGTCTCCTAAAAAAGCCACAGCACCAACTGGTATCCTGGTGACATATTGCAACATATACATTCCAATTAAAGTTGGTCCCTTTATATATATATGTGTGTGTGTGTGTGTGTAAATTTTTTTGAGACAGAGTCTCATTTTGTCACCTGTGGTAGAGTG
The DNA here is from genome assembly GCA_963573935.1 of Arctocebus calabarensis. Taxonomy (NCBI): domain Eukaryota; kingdom Metazoa; phylum Chordata; class Mammalia; order Primates; family Lorisidae; genus Arctocebus; species Arctocebus calabarensis. The sequence goes on from CAUYON010180247.1 coordinate 31,854, forward strand.
CTATGGCATCACAGCTCATAGCAAAATCAAACTCTTGGGCTCGAGTGATTCTCTTGCTTTAGCCTCCTGAGTAACTGGCACTACAGGCACCTGCCACAACACTCAGCTATTTTTAGACAGAAGTCGACTCAGGCTGGTCTTAAACCTGTGAGCCCAGGGAAGCCACCTGCCTTGGCCTCCCAGAGTGCTAGGATTACAGGTGTAACCCATCTCATCTGGCCCTATATAAAATTTTTTAGTATTTTTTCTTTTTTTTTTACTTTTTTTTTCTCTTCTTTTCTATCTGGCTTAGGTTGCTGCTATTTTTGGATATTTGAGCTTTTTATTGTTTGTTTTGTTTTTGCTAATTTGTTTCTATGGTTCTATTCTTAACTTCCATTTTTACTTTCATCAAGAGCAAAGAGTTGTATTTTTGGTCATGGTATTTTAGCTTCATTTATTTCCTCTCTATTCCACTCCTCTCCATTCTCTCTTTTAATAGAGACTCTTCTACTTTCCTCATTTTTCCCAAATAAATTGCTTGTGCAATGGCTAAGTATCACCTCCACTTTTGGATCATTCTTTCCTTTTCCCTTTTCCCTATCTTTCCTTCATTTGATACAACTACATTTTTTATTTTCTTTATCTATTCCTACTTTATTATTCTTATTATTTTCCTTTTCTTTTTCATCTTTTCTTTTTTTGCTGAGTGCTGGAGTGGCATGACCATGGTCTGGTAGGGAGGTCACAGCAGTAGTCTGACTCAAGGAGGCCAAGAGATCATGGTCCAGAGAGCCCTACTACTTTTGGCTGTGGGAAGACAGTATTGGCATGTCCTTCTATCACTCTCATTGTCTCTTCCTGTCCTCATTCTCTCTTTTTCTTCAATTTTTTTCTTTCATTCCCCTTCCCTTTTTTCTTTTTGTATTCTTTTTCTCTTTCCTTCTTTTTTCTTCTATCTTTTCCCTCCTGTTCCTCCCTGCTTGAGCTTTATCCTTCTCTTCCTTTTGATCTAAGCTCTGAGACAAAGTAATCTGAAGCAAAGGAGGAAATGAGAAGGAAAATGGAGGACAAGGAGGTTAACAAGAAGAAAGAACACATGAGGAGAAACCAACAGAAAAATTTGGGCAACATGAAAAACCAAAACATAACAACTCCCCTAAGAGACCATGAGGCAGCTACTGCAGAAGACGCTACCTATAAAGAATTGATGGATTTGACAGAAAGGGGATTTAAAAAATGGATTATAAAGTCAATAAAAGGAATAGACAATAAACAGGAAAGATAAAACCAAAACTCGGACAAGAGATATGTAGATTATAGAAAGATATGGCAGAACTTAAGGATATGAAGGAGACAACCAAGTAATGTAAAGATGTAGTGGAAAGTATTAAAAATAGGTTAGACAATGGAAAACAAAGAATGTCAGAACTAGAGTATAAAGTTTTCAAGGTAACCCTGGTAGTCAAAGAACAGAAAAGAAGAGAGAGAAAGCAGAATAGTTGTTCCAAGAACTCTGAGGCTCCATACATATAAATAATAGGGATTCCTGAAAGGAGAGAAAATTGTTCCAAAGGAATGGAAGTCCTACTGGAGACCATAATAAATGAAAATTTCCCAAGTTTCACTGAAGATCCTGATACTCCTTTAAGATGGGTATCTAACTCCAGGTCATCTTAACTCAAACAGACACAGGGTAATGAACCTGTCCAAAGTCAAGATGAAAGAAGAAATTCTGCAAGCAGCCAGGAGTAAGAGCCAAGTTACCTACAGAGGCAGAGCCATTAGCATGAGAGCAGACTTTTCAACTGAAACTTTCCATGCCAGAAGAGAATGATCATTGTACTTCAACATTCTTAAACAAAACCATTTTTAGCCTAGAATTCTTTATCCTGCTAACCTAAGCTTCAAAATTGATGGAAAAATTAAATCTTTGGCACATATACAAACACTGAGGAAATTCACCACATCAAGACCAGTTTCTACAGGCAATACTTAGGCTTATTCTTAACACTGATCATCACAATAGATCACTAGCTAAGTAAATATCCAGAACTTAAAGGCCAAAGCTTAGCTTCCACAATGGCACAAAGGATAAAACTACACAACAGACTGTCGCAAAATAAGATGAATAGAACTCTACCACACTTACCAATTCTCACAATAAATGTTAATAGATTGAATTCACCACTGAAGAGGCACAGGCTGACTGATTAGCTAAGAAAGCACAAGCCATTCATATGCTGTTTCCAGGAAACACACTTGACCTTGAACAACAAATCAAGACTTAGGATTAAGGGATGGAAATCAGAAGAAAGGAGGGGTTGCAATCTTGTTTTCAAATACAAGTGGATTTAAAGCAATTAAAATTAAGAAAGACAAAGATGGACTCTTTATACTGATCAAAAGAAAAACACAATTGAATATTGTCTTTTTCAATTTTAAATATTTATACACCCAACTTAAATGCTCCCAGAATTATGAAGCAGACCTTGACGTGTCTGAGCAATATGATATCCTATAACAGCACAATAGCTGGGGACTTAAACATCCCCTGACAGAACAGGACACATCCTCTAAACAGAAACTAAACAAATATTCAAAGGACTTAAATTTGACCCTGTAACAAATGGGATTAATAGACATATACAGAACACACCATCTCAAAGCTAAAGAATATACATTTTTTCCATCAGCCTTTGGTATGTACTCCAAAATAGACCACATTCTAGGATACAAATCAAACCTCAGCAAAATTAGAAGAATAGAAATTATACCTTGTATCTCCTCAGACCACAAGGCAATAAAGGTAGAATTCAACTCCAATAAAAACATTCATCCCCACACAAAGACTTGGAAATTAAACAACCTTATGCTGAATGATAGTTGGTTTCAAGAAGAGATAAAAGAGGACATTGGTAAATTCCTCAAACATTACTACATTTGAAAAACAAAAAGAGAGTGCATCAACAAATTCATGAACCATCTTATGGAATTGGAAAAAGAAGAACAATCTAATTCTAAACTCAACAGAAGAAAACAAACAACCAAAATTAAATCATAGATTAATGAAATTTAAAACAAAAAAAAAGTCGACAGCAACCCCCGCCCCTGGGTGCTTCTGTGGTGACTCCAAAGTTACCGCCCTGCGAATTGAGAGGACACCTTCGCGGCCATAGCAACCGACCCCCGGGAGCTAGTGCGGTTGGAAGCCGCCGCCCGCCCCTCTAATAGGAACACACCACTGCGACCACTGAGATCTGCAGCGACTGAGAGGCCCCTCCCCCACAGTCACTACGAGCCCTGCTCCCTTGCTCCCCTCTCACAGCAGATCGTTGTTGCCGGACTGGACTGCAATTATATATACATATAAGAATAATAATATTTTCGAGATTTTTTTT
>CAUYON010180248.1:0-41147 GCA_963573935.1 Arctocebus calabarensis
AAAATGTTTTCATATAGTAAACAAGAAAATATCATGAATGTTATGTCAATCAGGTTGATAAAAATATCTCAGATTGCATGTGAAGCCCGCACACTGTACCCCATGATTGAACTAATGTACACAGCTATGATTCAATAAAAAAAATTAAAAAATAGAGGTAGTAAATAATGCATTTATATATGTCCTTTTGTTAGTTTTTAGGAAAGACTGTCTTTGAGGAGTGATGCCTGTTAATCCACTTTTTGGAGCTGGACCTATTCCTATATTTAGTCCCTGGAGCAGGGAACAAAGATAAGGAAAGGTGAAAAAGGGAAAGGTTCTTTGCTAGTATCTCCATAACTAGAAGAAAGTTTTAGATTATAACCATCGGTCTATATGTACATTTTTAGTAAAGAGACTGTGTTCATGGTAGACAAAGTTCATTAGTTTACAACATCAAAGCTTTTGAGATTTCCTGAAGTGACAATGTATAATAAAAAGTAGAACTAGAGGCTCGGTGCCTGTGGCTCAACGGGCTAAGGCGCCAGCCACGTACACCTGAGCTGGCGGGTTCGAATCCAGCCCCCGGGCCCGCCAAACAACAATGACGGCTGCAACCAAAAAAACGGCCAGGCGTTCTGGCGGGCGCCTGTAGTCCCAGCTACTTGGGAGGCGGAGGCAAGAGACTCGCTTGAGCCCAGGAATTGGAGGTTGCTGTGAGCTGTGATGCCACAGCACTCTACCCAGGGTGACAGCTTGAGGCTCTGTCTCAAAAAAAAAGAACATCATAAATTTATATTCTAATGAACTCGTCACATAAAATCTGTGATTACAATACAGATAAGAGATATTCAAATCTTCTGTGTAACCTAGTCATAGAACTTTTCTTAAAGTTTATCTTTTTCTCTTTTTTGCTCCATTTACAGTTAACTTTAATGTCACAGACAGCATAAAAAGATAAATGTTTTCTCCAGGTATATCAGGAACAATGTTTTTCTCCTCATTAACTGACAATTCTTAAAATATTTTCCATATGCACTTAAATCTGCAGAAACCTCTAGATGTTGTTCCAAATCTCTGTCTCTCATGCTGATAATGTTTATGAGCACTTAAATACAAATAAGGAACTATTCCAAACACTTCACATGTATTATCCCATTTAGTCATCTTAACAACCCTATAAGACAGTTACTGTTGTTATCCCCATGACACAGATTAGAAAACAGGGGTACAAAGAGGTGAACTAACTGGTGAAGACAAAGTTCAAACCCTGGAAACGGCTCTTAACCACATAGCCTCCACTACTCAAGAAGGAAATTGTTGGATTTCTTTTGAGGCATTCTTATATGGACATAATATAAAAACATTAATCAAATCTTTAAAAAAAAGTCTTTATATCTAGAAGGCAGAGGTATATTCAATAATGGAATATAGCTGCTCTTTGACTTATGATGGGACTATATTCCAATAAGCCCATTGTAAATTGAAAATATTCCAAGTCAAAAATGCATTTAATACGCCTCACGTACTGAATATCATAGCTTAGCCTAGCCTACCTTAAACATGCTCAGAACACTTATGTTAAACTTCAGTTGGGCAAAATCATCTATAATAAAAGCCTATTTTATAAAAAAAAGTGTTGGATACCTTATGTAATTTGTTGGATATCATATTTAAAGTTAAAAAAAAAACCCAAAACCCAGAACTATGATAAAGTAAAAAAATTGTTAAGGGCCAGGCATGGTGACTGAAATCTGTAAACCCAGCACTTTGAGAGGATAAGGTGGATCACTTAAGGCCATGAGTTTAAGACCAGTGTGAGCAACATAGTGAGACCCTGTCCTAACAAAAATTAGAAAATTAGCCTGGCATAGTACCATGGTTAGGATGCAGAGGCAGGAGGATTTCTTCAGCCTAAGAGGTGGCTACAAGCTATAATGATGCCACTGCACTCAGCCTGGCCAACAGAGCAAAACCAGTCTCAACTCTCACCTCCAAACAAACCATTAACAAACCATTAAGTTGAACCATTATAAATCATAGGCCTTTTATACTGTACAGCAATGCAAAATGAATTAACTACAGCTAAATATATTAGCAGAGGTGAATGTCACAAATGTACAAATGTCACATTTGACATTTCAAATGTGGAGTAAAAAAACAGATATGTAATTATTTAATTCATATAAAGTTCTAAAACGCGCAAACCAAACAATGTAATATTTAGGGATATAAGTATATGATAAAACTTTAGAAAATTCTATTCACAAAATTCAGGATAGGGTTATCTCTGGGGAGAAAAAGAGGATTATAATTAGGAAAAGCTACATGGGGGGACTTCAAAGTATTGATAGTGAATGCACAGGTTTTTTTTCATTATTGTTGTGACCATTCATATAAGTTATATATTTTTGTTATGAATGATTTTTATAATTACATATTTTAAGGAAATAAAATTATACAAATGCAAGGACATATTTTTGTTGCAGTTTTTTTTTTTTTTTTTTGCCAGGGTCAGGTTTGAACCCACCACCTCCAGTATATGGGGCTGGTGCCCTACTCCTTGAGCCACAGGTGCCACCCCCAAGGACATATTCTTTATTGCAAAGTAGGTTACAGGAAGGTCTCAACCTAGCATCCTGTTAACCAATATTTAATTAACTTAATTAATTCTAATTCCAAATTAGAATTTCTATAAACTCTGATGACTTTTTAATCATCAGAAGACCTGACAGACCTTTTGAATTATAAAAGAATAATTAAATCATGTCTAAGACTGCAGAGTTGATAGTATGCTTTCTGATATTCAAATTTTTAAAAATTGTTTATCAAAGTAAGAAAATCATGGTGACTATCAACAGATCTATGTGAATCACCACAGTTGATAATTTCTCGCTGTCATTGGATGACAGAATTTATTGAGTAGCTTTATGATAGTTGCCGTTGTTACCAAAAATAATGAAGGTTGTTTTATTCTTTGTGGCATTTATTCTGAATGGGGTGGAGCTTAATTATTTTTAACTGATAACTTAGGGATCATAATAACTGCTCTGTGGTATTAATTCCAGTCACTCATGCTGCCACTTCCAGCTTTGGCTAATGTATTTCTGACCAAAGGTAATGCCTCTGCCTTACCACTTTTCCCAATATTTGGGGGATCTTGGATGTTTTTTCTTTGTTTTGCTTTTGAGTTTTTATATTCTGAGGAAGGTATCCAACTTTTTATTATAGATCCCTGTTTTACTCTGTAAGGAGCATTGGGTAAATTCTAATACCATATTCTAAACACTATTTTACAGATGTGGCAAAATTGTACTATTCACTGGAGATTTCCAGGACACAAACTGAGTAACAGAAGATAGGAATTGATTAGGTGTAGGAGGTAGGCTAGCCAAAGAGTTGATTATTGACATGTCTAGCACCGTGACCATTAGTAGCACAGCCGACCCTTGAACAACATGGGATTTAGCAGTGCCAATCTCTTACCCAGTCAAAAATCCATGCATAACTTTTCCCCTACACTTAACTACTAATAGCCCACTGCAGACTAGAAGCCTCACAGCATATATTTTGTATACGTATTATATACTGTATTTGAACAAGAAAACTTAGCTAGAAAAAGAAAATATTATTAAGAAAATTACAAGAAGAGAAAATATATTTATTCTGAATTAATTGGAAGGGGATCATCATAAAAGTTTTCATCCTCACTGTATTCATGTTGAGTAGGCTGAGGAGAAAGGGAAATTATAGAGATTTCTATCTCTAGGGTGGCAGAGGCAGAAGAGAGGCACATAAAAGTGGATCCACACAGTTCAAACTTCTGTTGTTCAATAGTCAGCTGTATTTAATTTGATTTAAAAATACTTTTGTTGAGGCCCACGAAGGATCCAAGAATCCAAGCTGCTGCCTAGCATTGCCTGTGGTGAGTCCCAGCAGCCAAAAGTTGTGCCCGGGGTCTGGAAGCTGTGTTGAGTGCTGGACAAGTTGAGGTTGAGGGCCCCATACATATCTGCAGTGGCTGATATAGTGAACCAGGTCGTGAAACACTGCTGGATAGCCTGTAGAAAGGCAAGTCCGAGTTCAAAGGCATCCCTCTGCTGGGCACCGGGAGCTACTAGGAGCACATGAAGATTTCTGCACCCAATGAATTTGATGTCATGTTTAAATTAGAAGTCCTGGGAGAGGAGGCAAGATGGCCGACTGGAGCCAGTTTTCCACAGAGGATCCTGTCTAGAAGGAGCGTTAAAGGACAGAAGTTTACGAAGTAAGCTGATGGTTTGGAGCTGAGCCAAGAAAGAAGATTGAAGAAAGCACATCACCCCAGCTGAGGTGAGCTGCAACCCCAAGGAAACAAGCAATAGATACAAAATCCATCACAAAGCAGATGGGAGTCTTCTCCTCCATTAGAACAGCTCACAGTATACTTTCTACAGCAAGCCAGCAGAATTCAGATATCTTCTTTTTCTATTCCACAGGAAACAGCTGCTAAAAACTGGATTTTCTTCCCCAGAGAGGACTCACTAGTGTGTCAGGGCACTTTCCTGCCAGGCATAAAACTGGACATATATTCTACCCACAATTCTGAACTCCTGGCACTCCCCTCCACTCCCACCCCTGAGGTCTGGAGCCTGTTCACTGCATAGTCCAGACTTTTGGGCATTTTCTCATGAGGTATGGACAAGCTGTGGGCTGTTACAAGTTTGTGCTAAATCTGCAGCACTGGTATAAAGCAGGGTCTGTGGTGTGAGGGAACCTTACAGGAGATGGAGAAATGTTGCCCCTTGGCACAGCACAGCAGTAGCAGCAGCAGGGGAGGGAACACTAGGGCTCACACCCACTGGTGATATTTTGGAGAATCACTTCTCTTGTTTCTTAGCAATCAGAGGGAGGTGGACCTCTACTGTGGTGCCAGCCATGGAAACGCAGGCCCCGTGAGCAAAGGCTATGCTTGAGGTGGTACCTGCCCTGGCGGAGCACAGCAGGGACAGATATTAGAACTCACTTGTGCAGAGGCAGCATACTCCCAGTGTGGGGCTGAGTCAGAATTGCTGCTTTTGAGAGCCTAAGATGCACCCAATGCCCAGTGGAGCATAGTGGGAACAAAAGCAGGCATGGCACAGGAATCAGCTCAGGGAGGGGCAGTAACTGAGAGCCCTTTGTGAGCTCTAACCATGCTGGACCCAACACAGAGTGTAGTGGAGACAGAGATGCCAACTCCATGAGAATTGGCACAGAGGCAGCAGCACAGGGTGGGGCTGAGTCACAATTTTCGTGAACTCAAACAGCTCCTGGCCCACAGTAGAATACAGCTGGGAGAGAAATGTAAATTCGACGAGAATGTAAGTGGAAGCAACATCCATCTGGGGGGGGGGTGGAACTGAGTGACACTCCTCAGCTTCCATTAAGCACCTGAGGTAGTCAGGCTTCAGCTCCCTCTACCGGCTGGTGGCAGACTGCGGTGGCCTGGCCAAGGAGACATAGATCTCTGTGTGACTCAGGCAGGTGCAAAACCCCTGGTGCATCTGCTCATTGAAGGGAAGTGGGCCACAGCCCTGCAGGGTTACCAGTGATTGGGTGTGACAGAGGTGTAAGGTGAGAACACATTAAACAAATTATACATCAGGACCAAGTGGGTTTCATCCCAGGGTCCCAAGTCTGGTTCAATATATGTAAATCTATAAATATAATTCATCACATAAACAATATAAAAAACAAAGTGAAATAACCATATGATTCTGTTGATTGATTCAGAAAAAGCTTTTGATAATATCATCCTTTATGATCCTTTTAGAAAATAGGTATAGAAGGGACATTTCTTAAACTGATAGAGGCCATCTACAACAAACCCACAGCCAATATTGCATTGAATGGAGTTCAATTGAAATTATTTCCACTCAGATCAGGAACCAGGCAAGGTTGCCCATTGTCTCCACTGCTTTTTAACATTGTAGTGGAAGTCTTAGCCATCGCAATCAGGCAAGAAAAGGTAATCAAAGGTATCCATACAGGGTCAGAGGAGGTCAAACTTTTACTTTTCACAGATGATATGATTGTATGTCTGGAAAACACCAAGAATTCTACTAAAAAACTCTTAGAAGTGATCAAGGAATACAGCAGCATCTCAGGTTACAAATGAACACTCATAAATCTGTAGCCTTTATATATACCAACAATAGTCAAACTGAAAAAACAGTCAATGACACTATTTCGTTCACAGTAGTGCCAAAGAAGATGAAATATTTGGGACTTTACCTAACAAAGGACGTGAAAGATCTCTATAAAGAGAACTATGAAACTTTAAGAAAAGAAATAACTGAAGATATTAACAAGTGGAAAAATATACCATGCTCATGGCTGAGATAAACCAACATTGTTAAAATGTTCATATTACCCAAAGCAATATACAATTTTAATGCAATCCCTAGTAAAGCTCCACTGTCATGCTTTAAAGATCTTGAAAAAATAATACTTTGTTTTATATGGAATCAGAAAATACCTCGAATAGCCAAGACATTACTCAGAAATAAAAACAAAGCAGGAGGAATCATGCTACCCAACCTCAGACTATACTATAAATTGATAGTGGTCAAATAGCATGGTACTGGCACAAAAACAGAGAGGTAAATGTATGGAACGTTTACCAAGAGATGAACCCAATGACTTACCATTATTTGGTCTTCAATAAGCCAATCAAAAACATTCAGTAGGGAAAAGACTCCCTTTTTAACAAATGGTGCTGGGTGAACTGACTGGCAACCCGTAAAAACTGAAAATGGACTCACACCGTTCACCATTAACAAAGATAGACTCTCACTGGATAAAAGATTTAAACTTAAGACATGAAACTATAAAAGTACTGGAATAAAGTGCAGGGAAAATACTTGAAGAAATGAGCCTGGGAGAATATTTTATGAGGAGGACCCCCTGGGCAATTGAAGCAACACCAAAAATACATTACTGGAATCTGATCAAACTAAAAAGCTTCTGCACAGGCAAGATTATAGTAAGTATTGCAGGCAGACAGCCCTCAGAATGGGAGAAGATAGTTCCAGGTTATGTCTCTGACAAAGTTTTAATAACCAGAATCCACAGAGAACTTAAATGTATTAGCAAGAAAAGAACAAGTGATCCCATGTCAGGATGGGCAAGGGACTTGAAGAGAAATTTATCTGAAGAAGACAGGCACATGGTTTACAGACACATGAAAAATGCTCATCATTCTTAATCATCAGAGGAATGCAAATCAAAGCTACTTTGAGATATCATCTAACTCCAGTAAGATTAGCCCACGTCACAAAATCCCCAAACCATAGATGTTGGCATGGATGTGTAGAAAAGGGAACACTTTTGCACTGCTGGTGGGAAGGCAAACTAATATGTCCCTTTTGGAAAGATGTTTGGAGATCACTTAGGTATCTAAAAATAGACCTGCCATTTGATCCTTTAATTCCTCTATGAGATATATATCTAGAAGACCAAAAATCACTTTATAACAAAGATATTTGCACCACAATGTTTATTGCAGCCCAATTCATAATTGCTAAGTCATGGAAGAAGCCCAAGTGCCCATTGACCCATGAATGGATTAATAAATTGTGGTATATGTACACTGTGGACTGTTAGGTAGCCTGAAAAAAAGATGGAGGCTTTATCACTTTTATGTTTACATGGATGGAGCTGGAACATATTCTTGTTAGCAAAGTATCTCAAGAATGGAAGAAAAAGTATCCAATATACTCAACCCTACTAATGAAACCAATTTATAAACATCCATATTTCCATATGAATGCTGTAACCCAACTACAGCCCAAGATGAAGGAGAAAGAGGAGGCGGATGGGAGGGAAAGGGAGAGAATGGGTGGAGGGAGGGTAATTGGTGGGACCACACCTATGGTGTATTTTACAATGGTACATGTTAAATCTACTGAGTGTAGAATATAAATGTCTTAACACAATAACTAAGAAAATGCGGTGAAGGCTATGTTAACCAGTTTGATGGAAGTATTTCAAATTGTATATAAAACCAGCACATTGTACCCCACAATTGCATTAATGTACATAGCTGTGATTTAATAAAAAAAGATAAAATAAATAAAATACTTTTGTTAAATAAAAGGTGAGAGATCTTTATTATAGAAAATTAAGATCACAGAAAACATGAAAAGATAAACAAATTACCCATAATTCTATCTGATGTGGTAATATTTGTATTATACACTTTTGGTCTTTTTCTATCCTTTCCTTTTTATGCATGGATGGGTATAAAAAGCATTACTTGAAAGAACAAAAAAATAGAAGCGGCAGTATAATCCTATATAAGAGGAATTGTCCTGAGCATAATTGATTCTAGCTCTTCTGGACTCCTAGACCCCTATTCAGTATCTAGGAAGTTTTTTAATGTCATCAACTTTTGACTGTTATTTCTCAACTATGTGATGAATTTAATAAACTAACAACTGTGATCTGATATTTCAAGTGCCACCCTAATGTTGATATGTAAAACCTGGGTTCTCTATGTGTAGAACTGTCTGCACCAGTGATCTGACTCTCAGGGCATGCAGTGGTGGCTTTCTTAGAACTCATTTCACTCACACTCAACTTTGACTTTCAACACCTTCTTCTCTTTTTCCTCTGGCTATCTACATATAAATGCTTGGAGATGAAAGACTTGGAGGTAAAGAAGTATAACTTTTTATTCTCTTCCCATACTCTAAAAAGTCCCAAATTCTGAAATTATCAATGTTGAAGGCCACTGAGGGAATCATTGTTTCAATCATTTATTCAATCAACCCATTTTAATCAGTGAATATTTTACTGAGTACCTCATCCTATAATAAGATAGCCACACACTGAGGTAGGTGCTGAGAGGGAAACAAAACAAAGAATAAATGTGATTTGGGCAGCACCTGTGGCTCAAAGGAGTAGGGTGCCATCTCCAATACTGGAGGTGGTGGGTTCAAACCCAGCCCCAGCCAAAAACTGCAAAAAAAAAAAAAAAAAGAATAAATGTAATTCTTAGTAAAAAAAAAAAAAGTGTCACTTAATTGGAGAGGCAATACTAATTACAATTAAAAATAATGCAAATACCATATAAAATTATTTAATGTTTAAGGTACATTGCTGTATCTGTATCAGTATCAGTCTTTATTTTAAAATAAATTTTTTTTCCAAAAATTCTATAGAACTTAAGATTTTGTGTTCTGACTGATTCAGAAGTTAACCAGAGTCCACATTTTGTTTATGAGATACTCACTGTATCTTAACAAAATTATATCACATAATTTAAAGTAATATGTATTTTAAACAAAAATTTTAGCAAATCAAATATAAAAAAGATAATGCATCATGACAATACGGGGTTTATTCCAGAGCTACAAGGATGGTTTGACATTTAAAAATCAAACAAAATAGAACAACCCCCCCATATGATTATCTCAATAAATGCAGAAAAATGATTTGTTAAAATCCAAGTCCATTTTTGACAAAAATACTCTGTAAACAAGGAATAGAGGAAACTTCATCAACCTGAAAAAGGGCATCTTTGAGAAATCCATAAACAACATCAAACTTAATGACAAATACTGAAAACCTTCCCCTTAGGATCAGGAATAAGCTAAACATGTTCTCTGTCACCACTTCAATTCACCATTGTACTGGAGATTCTAGCCAGGGCTACAGGCAAGAAAAATAAATAACAGATACCCACATTAGACAGTAGGACATAAAGCTGTCTTTGTCACAGACAACATGATCATCTCTATAGAAAATCTGATGGAATCTACAGAGAGCCAGAATACGTAAGTTCATTGAGTTTTCTTATTACAAGACTAATATGCAAAAACTATTGTATTTCTACATATTAGCAACAATCAGAAATTAAAATTAAAAAGTAAAATTATCAAAAGTGTGGGAAACTCAGAATTAAAATTTGACAACAGATATAAAATTGTGTGATGTGATTATAAAACTTTGTTAGGAGAAATTAAAGAAGACTTAAATAAATAAAGAGATAAATCATGGTCATGGGTTCGAAGATGCAATATTGGTGTAATGACAAAGAAATCAACAGAAGACAAAGTCCAGAAATGAACCTCCCCACATGGACAGTTGATTTTTTTTATAACAGTACAAAGGCAATGCAGTGTGAACAATATTTTTTTTCAACAAATAGTGATAGAATAATTAAATACTCATATGCAGGGCGGTGCCTGTGGCTCAAAGGAGTAGGGCGCTGGTTCCATATACTGGAAGTGGCAGGTTCAAACCCAGTCCCGGCCAAAAATCGCAAAAAGAGAAAGAAAGAAAGAAAAAAAACCCCAAAACTCATATGCAAAACACTGAACTTCTATCCATACCTCATGGTATATTAAGAAAAATGAGCTAAAAATGGATCTGAAAGCTAAATGTAAAGCATAAAACTATAACACTTCTAGAAAAAAATTATGAGAGAAAATCTTTGTGACCTTGAATTTGACTAAATTTTCTTAGGTACAACACCCAAAGATCATCCATAAAAGAAATAAAAAGCAAATTGCACGTCATCAAATCGAAGAATTTCTCTTTTAATGACGTTGTTAAATAATGAAAAGAAACCCAACGTGGGAGCAAATATTTACCAAGCATATATCTTATAAAACGCTTACATCTAAGACATATAAGAAACAAAACTCAATAATAAGAAAATAACGTCAGTGAAAAAAATGGGCAAAAGTATTTAACAGTCACTTCTGCCAAGAAAATACATGTATAGAAAATAAATGCATGAAAATGTATTCTAAATGTATTTCCTTAGGGAAATACCAATTACAACCAGAATGAGATAGCATTACACACCTATAAAAATGTCTAAAATGACAAAGACTGATTATATCAAGTGATGGTGAGGGTGACGAGCATCTTGATCTCTCAGGATACAAACAGTTTAGAAAACAGTTTTCCAATTTCTTAAAAATTTATACCCTCACTCACTATACTTATTCCATTAGTTCATTCTTAAGTTTGTATCCTGAAGAAAAGAAAATATGTCCATAATATGATTTATACATGAATGTCTGCAGCCAACTCATGTGGAATAGCTATGGTTGATTTTAAGTGTTGACTTGACTGAATTAAGGAGTCTATAGAATCCTGGTAAAGTATGATTTGGGGGTGTGTCTGCGAAGGTGTTTCCAAAGGAGATTAACATTGGAGTCGGAGTAAACAAGGTGGAGAAGATCTATCTTCATTGTGGGCTGGCACCATTCAATCAGCTGGAAGCACAAGGAGAACAAAAACAGAGAAAAGTCAAATGTGTCCATCTATCTGCTGAAACTGGGATATGCTCTTGGGATATGCTCTTTCTCTCCTGTTGGTAGACAATAATTCCAGGCTACCAGCTTTTGGTCTCTAGAACTTACCCACTTGCAGTTCCCCATATCCTCAGGCTTTTGGCATTGAGAGTTACACGATTGGCTTTCCTAGTTCTGAGGCCTTCAGACTTGGATTTAGCTACACTGCCAGCATCCCAGAGTCCCTAGGTCGCAGATGGCTTCCTGAAGTCCTTCTTAGCCTCCATAATTGCATATGCCAATCCCCCCTAATGAATCCATATATATATATACACACACACACAGATATATAAATATATGTGTATATATATCTATATCCTGTTGCTATATTCATTGATTCTATCTCCCTGGAGAACCCTGACTAATATAAATAGCCAAAACTAGAAATAATTAATATGTCTGCCAAGAGGTAAATGGATACACAGATCATAATATATCAATACAGTGTAATAATGCTTTGCAATAAAAAGGAATGAGTTATTGATACATGTAGCAACATAGTTTTTATCTCAAAATAACTATGCTGAATGAAGTGGGCCACAAAATAAGAGTATATACTGTATTATTCCATTCAAGGTATAACTGAAGAAAATATAAACTAATCTATAGTGATTAAACTAATATAAAATAATTAGTGTAAACTAATCTATAGCAGATTAATTTTTGCATGGGGTGTGAGAGATTACAAAGGAAGGGGCACAAAAAACTTTGGAGGGATATGATTATGTTTACATCTTGCTTGTGACAGTGGTTTCATTATTCTGTGTTTATGTTTGCAAGGGTATAAAAATAAATCTCATATATATCAAAACTTTAAAAGGTGTATAATTTAAATAAAGTTTATTGGTTGTTAACTATACCTAAATAAAACTATTAAAAAATTTTATAGGTCATACAACTTTGTGCACCTAATCATTCAAGAGGTAACCAAAGTCTCTGATAATGTTTAAATGTGCACTATTTCATTCTAATGACATTAACTATAATTGGAAAATTAAAACTTCATTAACTACATAATGAATTATTTTTAAGTACAGAGTGCTAAATGAGCAATTACTTATTAAACTAATGCCTTTTAAAAAACTTTGAAGTGCTATCCAGCTAAACTAAAAATTTAACAGAGCTGTCATTATGTGAAACTGGAATATGAAATGAAAATTACGTGCATGTCCAAACAAGAATGTACATAGAAGCCCTGTATACAATTTTGAACAGGCTTTTTCTTAGTGTAGTTCTAATCCTATGATGAAAAATATCTTTTCCTAACGTGTATAATTACCCTCTGTCACTCTTAAATCTCCTCTGGTGTCTAAGCTCGCTTAATAATGGTGAACAGATGAGCAGAAATTAAAAATAAAGGCCTTCTACCAATTTAGCACCCCGTACATAATGTACCTATAATGATAGTTTGATTGCCAGTGCCCATTATTTTTTTGTTGCTGCCTTTTTTTTCTATTACTGCACCAGAGCCCTGGGTTTCAAAAAGAACGCAGCATCCTGTTCTATAAAACCAGAGCAATTTACATGAATACCAGTGTTAGCCTGTATTAGAAAGAAGCATAGACTAAAATGGAAAACACAATGTAATGCTACGTGGACCATTTAATGTCAGTGGCACTCTTCACTTAAATATCATATTACATTTTGGTTAATTTATTTTCCGAAAAAGAAAAGTGAAAAGCATGGATTTTCCCCTCCCCCCCAGTAGAATAGGGAGGAAAATAAAAGTGTTTATGGGTATTAAAATGAATAAGAAAAATACAGCAAGTTCTCTACCATAGTTGGAGGAAATGAAAAAGAGATATTCAAGGTAAAACCAAAAGAGATATTATGCAAGTTTGGTATAGAGTAGAAAGATTTGAAATACCATTGTAATTTTCATTATTATTTGAATCCGAAACCTCTTGTTTTAATTGTGACTTTCAGTTACGCTTATGCAATTATTTACGGCGTCTTATTTATATTTATGTTTTGCTCGGGAACCACTCACCACACAAGCATTATAAATGCTAATAAGTCATTTGGGAGAGAAACCTCCATGCTATATGGTTAAACAATTAGTGTTGAAAAAATAATGAGCTGGATTTTTTTTTAGTGGTGGAGGTGACTTCCCTCCCTTTTTGAAAGTAAATCGATGAGTTGTTTTAGTCAAATGTTGACACAGCCTCAGATACCTGGCTCAGTCCCGGTCAGGGCGCCCCTCCCTCGGATGCTCTGTGACTTACTGAAGGGTGGGAAGGACTCAGGCTGTTGGGCGTGCTGGGCAGGGGCCTGACAAGAGAGTCCGGAGACCAGTAATGGGACCTACTTAAATATTCAGCATTTTCAAAGTCCTGTGAGAAAATTTGTCACGCAAAACCCCACTCACCTGTAAACCCAGAGTCTTAGTGCAGAGCTAAGGGCTCAGTTCTCACTGTCCCTCCCTGGCAGGCCAAGGTTGCAAACAGCTTGTATTAATATCGGGGCCCTAACGTGCCGCAGTAAAAGATCTCCCTGTCCGCAGACCTAGGAAATTACCCAGGAGAATTGTGCACGGTTTTCAGTTACCTTAAAAACATCCCGCATAGGCCCTTCTGGCGCGGGGACGAGCAGACTGTACGGGTCATTTGTCTTTCCGATCCGCTCATTCCCACCCTGCACCACCTGTACAAGCAACCGCAGCGCGCAGTGCGAATATCTCCCGTCACTATAACCTTTTCCCTCAGTCACTTCCTTAGTTTTACAGCGACCCTCGCCCCATTTTCCCCTTAGATATTCTGGAGCTTGGGTAAGAGTCTGAATCAATTCTCTGGGCTATTTTCCGAGACCAGTTCTGTGTGAGGTCCTGCAGCTACCTGTCAGTGTGTGCGGCGATTGTAGGAGATGAAGTCCCCTTCGCCCTCGCTCCCGGGTCGTGCGGGGAGCCGAGCAGGGCCGCGGGCGCCGCTTTCCAGGTGCGAAGTGGCTCTGCGCGCCCAGCTCTGTGGAGAACCAGCCCCAGCCCTCTGCGGCACACACAGGGAGCTGGCGGGCCAAGAAGAGCCATTTACTGGAGGGCCGGAGGGCCGGAGGGCCTCTTACGGGGGTCGGCCTTGTCTCTGTGGCCCTGAAGGGACCACCTTCAAGTGCTTAAGTGCTTTCCTGGTCTCTTCAGGGAGGGTTCAAGGTGAGCAAGCGAAAAGTCATCTCCTAGCAAAATAGCAGGAAGGAAGAAGGCTGGCTGGGGGTGGGGGTGGGGTTGACTCAGCCAGACACCAATGGGGCAAGTACCTGCCGAGCCTGGGCACTGAGGAGCAAGGCTTTACCCAAGGGAAAAGGATGAGCGTAGGCTGCAACCCTTCAGAGAAAGACTTCCCAGCTTTAAACAGGGCCTCCTGCATCTCCGTCATAAACAGTCAGTGCGGGTCTCCTTGGTTGGATCTCAACCTTCTGAAGCCAGAGCCAACAACTACCCATTGGATAGTTGGCCAGTGGCTTGGAGCCCGGAGTTCTTGTTTCTGGATTATATCTTGTCTTCTTCTTTCTGTTTGGCATTCCTAGACCCAGCAGAGACTGGGGATGAATAACCTGCTTTTCAGGTGCTGGGAGACAGGGACTGCCGAGTTGTTGACATAGCTCTGTCTTCTATGCCTAGAGGGGAGCTGTCCTCCCTAGTGGTGAGGGTGGTCAAGCTGACCTCAGAAATATTTTTCATCTCTAACTTCAGTAATTATTTTCATGTGTCACAGCTCAGCAAGGAATGATGAAAAATAAGGCTTCCATGATTAGCTGAGCCCCGAGATCACTGGGCGTAGAATCTGAGCTATTCTCTGTATTGCTCAAGAAGTCACTGTCCACTCTCATCAGAGAGCTGAGGTCACCCCACCTCTACTCAGTTACACAAAGTAAGTGAATTTGTTTCTTTCCTGATTATGTGTCTGTTCTTTCTTTGTCATCTCCCACATTCTTTCTTGCCCACCCCCCTCTACTACCCTGGAGTTATTCTCTGCTCTTTTCTCTCTCCAAGATTTGAACACTTACCTATTTCTGAGTACCTGAAATCCAATTCCATTTGTAGCCACAATGCTTCTCTGTGGGAAATGTGGTCAGATGGAGTGGTAGGAAAATGCCTTTGAAAAATTGCTTGATTTGCTACATTCTATTGAGTCTTGGTGGGAAGTCAACATCCGCTTGCTATTTGGGAAAATTCTCAGAAATGATATGCACAAAAATTTCAGCTAAACATTTTCTATCCTAATAATTTTTCTAGATTATTCCAAGGTATAAAGAGAGGGGACAGGGAATGGAGCCTGGGAAAATAGGGCTCTTCCCTCTTTCTCACACAGGGGCAGGGACAATGCCATCTCTAAACAAGAATCCCAGTATAGGAAAGATGTTTGCTCAGTGAAGTGCTTGGTTAGCATAATGAAGAAAGCTTCATTTAAACTATCTGCATTTAATGCCACCTCAGCGAATTTAGTTGGCAAGGAAATGCTGATAACCCCAGCTTGCTGGAAGGCCAGATCCAGTAGTCAATCAAAAATCCAGACGCTGCATTTTGTATCTTTAAGAAGGTAAAGTTTCCCTCTCAGAACAGGACATCATATCTTTAGATTAAGTGCTTCAACTCTAATTCTTGGTTTAACCATTCTCACTTCTATAGGTTGAGTATCCCTTATCCCACATGCTTGGGACCAGAACTGTTTTGGATTTTGGATTTTTCAGGATTTTGGAAAACTTGCATATACATAACGAGCTATCTTGGGGATGAGACCCAAGTCTAAACATAAAGCTTATTTAAGCTTCATATGTATCATATATGTGTATATATAATATATACATACATATATATTTATAATATTATATATGTAATGTATCATATATGTGTGATGTATAATATGATATATTATGTGTATATATAATACATATATAATATATACATATATATTTATAATATTATACATATGTATATATTATATAAATATATATAAATTTATCCTGCTACTGAGTTTCTCAAACAGCTTGACTTCCTGTGCTATAGATAAACATAAAAGCTGCTTCTTTTTCTTATCACTACTATCCATAGGCCAGGAAACTACAGGCCTTTTTGACATTATCAACAATATCTTTATACCACCATGCAAAGAATAGACAAAAAAACACAGTGAGTAATGCACATAGGTCTTGGCTGTAGGTGGGGCATTGAGGGGAGTACAGACAACACAGGTGCCATTTCAAGATCCTTCGTGGACATACTTGCATGGAGGGAATCTGGGCATGTTCAGAAGAGGTACTGAAGGGGACTGGGAGCTCTTTTTTCCCTTGAGGATTTTGAAAAACTCTGTGTTATATACCTGTGTTTTGAAGTCAGGTGTGAAATTTTCCGCACATTTTTGGCACTCAAAAAGTTTCAGATTTTTGGATCATTTCAGATTTTAGATTTTTGAATTATGGGTGTTCAATTTGTGTTAGAATTAAGGATGAATTCTCTTAGGGGGCTGGTTGCCTAACAAGACCCAACATCCATAGGATACAGGCTAACAAAGGAAAAAAAAATTTTTTTCTAGAAACCTGTCATAATACAGGTTTTCATCAGACTGCCCAAAGGATAAACTGGGCTTCACCTTCGGGAAAATTTCAAAACTGTGATCTGTCTCCTCATATCCAATCTAGGAAGCAAGAAGTGTGGTGGTTTGGCCAGCTGGTTTTGAGGTCAGTGCGCCATTTGTTTCTATACTGGTAGAGTAGAATGTTAGAGCCAGAGAAATCTTAGGGACCTCTAGTAACATCTCCTCTCTTATAGAAAAGAAAAATGGGCCAGAAAAGGAAAGGTGACTTGCTCAAATGCTCAGAATGGAACCAGGTCTTCTGACTTTGCTTCTAATGTTATTTTGTAGAGAACTGGAAGAAATATCAAATTACCTCTTCAAACTGTAGTCTACTTTTTCTAGTCTTTGCATAAATGTAACTACACACCCAGGTCAAGAAACAAACGTTACCCAGCACCTTCCCCCATCATACTCCTTTCAGTGACTATCCCACCAAGAGTAGCCATTGTTCTGACTTCCAAAACCATCAATTAGTTTTACCTGGTTTTGAATTTTAGGTAAGTGGAGTGTCTAATGTGTCTGGCTTCTTTCCTTCAATGTTATGTTTATGAAATTCATTATTAGGTGTTGTATGTAGCAATTGTTGTTTTTTGTTTGGTTGGTTTTTTTTGAGACAGAGTCTCACTATGTCACCCTCAGTAGAGTGCTATGGTGTCACAGCTCACAGCAACCTCAAACCCTTGTGCCTAGGTGATTCTCTTGCCTCAGCCTCCAAAGTAACTGGGACCAGGCACCCGTCACAATGGCCTGCTATTTTCTTGTTGCAGTTGTTTAGCTGGCCTGGGCCAGGTTTGAACCTGCCACCCTTGGCGTATGTGGCTGGCACCATAACCACTGTGCACAGGCAGCGAGCCAGCAATTGTTTTTTTTTATTGGCATGTAGTATTTCATTGTATGACTATCACAATTTACTTATCCATTCCACTGTTGACAGACGTTTGTGTTCCTGTCAGTTGTTATCTAGTATGCATAAAGAAAACATTTCTGTACCTTTTTTTTTTTTTCTATACTGGTGGAGTAGAATTACTGATAGAGTAAATTGCTGAGTCATAGACTATGCATAGATTAGCTTTACGAGAAATTGCCCAACCATTCTTAAAGGTGATTGTACCAATTTGTACCTTCACCACCAGGGTATGCAGTTCCAATTGCTCTACATCCTTGCCAAAACTTGCCACCAATAATGTCTTTTTAAAGAACTGAATTTAGTTATTTTTTTCTGTTTGCAGAAGAGTTTGAGGGAGAGGATAGAAGAGGAATTTTGTCCCAAATTTTATTTATATTTTTAATTGCTTTTGAGGTTTCTCAGATCTCACCCCCTAAAGATTTTCTATTTGCCCCAGTATTGTCAGCCTTAGGTAAATGACTATAGTGGTATAATTTGGAGGGCTAAGAAGGCTTCTCTAGAGGACTACCTGGCCACACATTTAGCTGAAATATTATAGTTAAAGTTGGCTTCTGTTGGCTACTAAAGTCTTTTACTGTCAGGCATGCTTTATTGAGAAACAAAGATTTACTGTGAGCGACAGCACAGCTGACAGTTCTGAGATAACTTGGTGGCTGAGACCCTTACTTTAATTCCAGAAAGGGAGGCATAAAAGATATTTCTATCATCAAAAGGGATGAGGAACACTCCTACCTCACCTCTCAGTCGGGTGTTAACCCACAGCCTCAACATTGCATAGGTTATTTTTTTCTCTGTTTTACCATACCCCTTTGGAATATGGTATGGTAAAACCAGAAAGAAGATAAACTTTTAGAGAACTTAACCTTGATGTTGACATTTAAAACTTAGGATAGATTTTTAAAAACAAAACATTTAGCTGTCACTAAGTGCAAAATTAATGTTTTACCCCATAAGTGCAAAATTAATGTTTTACCCCAAACAGAAACCAATCAGCCCAGTGTTTTTTACACGGTCGATTGTGTGTATTAACAGCACAATCTAGTGAGCTACGCTGAGGCCACCCAAATCAGTAGTATTTGGGCCAGTACGCTATAAAAATAATTTTGTTTACATCTAATACCTGAGATAGACATAAACTCAATTAACTTTGATTAATAATGTCATATTATTTATTGAAACCTTACACTGTGTCAATGGCAGTTGTATAGTAATGTCTTTAGATTCTTTATGATGCGGTCTGGACAATATCCCTTTTGTTACCATTTCATGCATCAGAAAAAGAAGTTAAAAATCTTGCCTTTCCATAAGTGGCCGCGAGGGAGTCAAGATAAAGTTTGTTGGACTTTAGGTCCCTGATAGGAATATTACCCTTTGCTGGCTCCTGCCAGAAACCTCCATCAGGGTTGCAAGCTGGAGAGACCTCCAAGTTGTAACTGATGCTTTTGTTTGTCCTGCTTCTCTTTCTATCCGTCGCTACATTATCTCCATCCCTCTCGCTACCTCACTGAGGACCTGTCGCTCACTCACTTTCTTGCCATGGAAGGTGTGCCTGGTGCATTTGCTTCTCCTGATAAATCTCCGAGAAGGCCTCCCAAGCACATTTCCGTGTGAAGCAGACTGCTGCAGTACCATCTGCCTGCCTGATAAAGACAATCTTCCTTTAATTAGGAATGTTGAAATGTTGGAAATCCAGGCCAACTTCTAGCATTACAGAGAAAACTTAGGGTTTTCCTTGGAGGAGGAAACCGAGAGCTGGGCCCACAGTTTCAGGGAAAGCACACAACTTGCCTGAGTTTAGGAGAAATGGGGCCTTGTGCTGTGTCTTTGGGAAGCTTCCCTGCACCCTTCCAAGTGGCCTTTGTGGTAACACTGCCAGGGGCCAAATGCACTGGGAACACTTTTAGTTGTATTCACATGTTTCTGGCTTGTTTCTTTCCTTACACAGGAGTGGGTTTTTTTTTTTCCCCTTATCAAGGGTTTGACCAAAATTAAGATCTTTTTTGTGAATGTGTAGGTATTGAGTGGATACAAAGATCTTTCTCCAGCTATGCTGCTGAACTTTACTGTTACAGAAATGCATTTACCCTGAAGAGAATTTTATTTCAGACCTGGGATGCATTCTTTTTAAAATGGTAGAAATCAACATGAGCTATACTTGAGAATTATTGCCTATGTACTGTATATAATAGTTTTTTAATTTTAATGTCATGCTGTGTAAAATGCCATAGTGTCATAGCTCACAGCAACCTCAAACTCCTGGGCTCAAGGGATCCGCTTGCCTTAGCTTCCTCAGTAGCTGGGACTACAGGTGTACACCACTACGCCTGGCTAGTTTTTCTATTTTTAGTGGAGACAGTGTCTTGCTCTTTCTCAGGCTGGTCTCAGACACCTGAGTACAAACCATCCATCGGTCTCCCAGAATGCTAGAGTTACAGACATGAGCCACCAGACCTGGTCTGTATGTAGTATTTTAATTGCCATCCATTATAGGGTTAAAATGTCAATTTAATTACTGAAAGAATATTTACTTGATTTCAGTGTAGTCACTATAGCCAAATTGAGAATTTTTTTCGTTGTGATAAATAAATTTTAGTATAATCAGACATTCTTAAATAAAAAAACAATTTGGTGTAGTAAAATGATGAACTGACTTTATTTCAGCTTTTAATATCCCTCAATGGTAAAATGGAGGTTTGTTGGTTCCTAAATTTTAGCCTGTTATTAATTTAGATGGCAATTTAATTTGTTACTGTAACCATGTTTTAGCTGAATTGTCTATATTTTAAAAACGGTTTTATAACATGATTGGATAATAAATGTTTTTCATTTCTAAAAAGATGTGTGTCTTGGCATTTAAAAATAAGGCCGTACCCAGTATTATTATAGTTAGAAGAATAATTTTACCTTAGGGAAATTATGTAATATTTCAACCTCCAGATAAAATGATGTGAAAGAAAATTTACATAAAACTTAATATTTCAGTAATGCTATTTTCTTTGATTACCTAATATAAGATACCATTCAGGTCTCTTTAGGTAAAAATCACTGAAGAGCTAGAAATAAGTTGAACAAACATAATTAATCTCATTTTTCTATAAAATACAATGTCATAAACACACTAACTCCCTTCTATATCGACTCAAATAGAGGAAAAATGAAGGAAGTTTTCCAAAGATATAATACAGGTAGTATTAATTAGTCAAAATGTTGAGATGGAGTTTTATTGATTTGTATTCCCCATAAATATAAACACCAAGTCCTAATCTTAAAGGATTTAGTATCATGCTAAAAATAAACCACAGTGACATAAAGCCCTGACTATGGCATGTCTCCTTAAATTTAGTTTTCATGAAAGTACTACGGAACACACAACCATCAACTAAGATTCTAATCCCTTCTTGTGATAACACTATTCTGTTGTACCTGGTGGGGTCCATAGATTGCTAATTTGTCAGTGGCAGGCTTTCATGGAAGCATGTTTATCCTAAAGACAGGCAGTGACCAGGGATATACCTCCAGCAACCAGCTAAATCCTTGTCATTAAAATTAATCTGACATTTAAAAAAGGATTTCATGGCTCCAAGTGATGACAACATAAAAAAAATTGACACACAGATAAATCATAAACCCTAATTTATGTCCTTCACAGAGGAGATATTGGGGAAGACGTTCCTGTACAGTCCACCACACCTTCAGTGTTGGGTTTTTTGTATGTACCTCTGGGTTACTAGCTCAAGTTCTTAATATAAATTGTTTTCAAAAATGATATCAAATTTTGCATACTCTGTCTAACACCAATTATTATAACTTCTATTTTTCCCTACTTTGTCCTTTTTAATCTTAGTAATTACTAAATCCTGTCAATTCTACCACTTGTATTTTCTCTCTGAAATCCTTCCTTTCTATCTCCATTACCTCTGCTTCGTTACAAGCTTTCAGCACAGTATCCAAACCTATTTTGTCTGTCCCTGAAAATTGCAATGTAAATGCTGAAATATTGTAGGAAAAACTTACATTCCCTTTTATTAAGTGACAGCAGGTCTGGAATTGAGAAGTAGATGGGAAGTAGAACTTTCTCTTTCCCCCAGTAGCTTCTTCAGGCTTTTCATGGAGTGGACATCTCATCATATACCCTCTGACAATTAAGTTCATGAACTTGACACTGTCCGCTTATGTTGGCAGCGCTGTACGAAAAACTTGGTAAGGTTTCGTAACCTTGTATGTCAGTGTCTCACAGCTGTGTTCATGTGGATGTGTGGTGGTATCTTGCTGAGTGGCATTTATTATTGCTGTTATGTGTCATACAATAGCTCTGATGGGTGTTTCAAAAAAAAAAAGTTCTAGGGCGGTGCCTGTGGCTCAGCGAGTAGGGCGCCAGCCCCATATACCAAGGGCTGCGGGTTCAAACCCGCCCCTGGCCGAACTGCATCAAAAATTAGCCGGGTGCTATGGTGGGCACCTGTGGTCCCAGCTACTTGGGAGGCTGAGGCAAGAGAATTGCCTAAGCCCAAGAGCTGGAGGTTGCTGTGAGCTGTGACTCCACAGCACTCTACTGAGGGCAATAGAGTGAGACTCTGTCTCTACAAAAAAAAAAAAAGTTCTAAAATTGCTTTGAAGGGTGGAGTAGGCACTGGCATCAGTTCATAGCTTCCCAAGGGAAGTACTTTGAAGGTGACCATAGTTATATTAAGCAATGAGGTATGTAATAATTTTTCTAGGATGTTTGAGAACTTAATTGTCAGCACCCCCTTTGTATTTCTTGGAAAGCCTGTCTGGGATGCATTTGTTGAGAGATGACACATGGCACTAAGGCAGCACCTTTGTAAATGATTTTCAAGAATGATGAAACTTTTTGAGATATTTTTTTCTGCCTCGATCTCTGACTTTTAGCCTTAACACTTGGCTGAGATTCTGTTGCAATGATCCAAGTTCCCTCCTCGAGTTTTGCCATTCTTCTCTTGAACTCACTGTCTAGTCTCTGTGACTTCATTAGTGTTCTACATGCATGCTCTTTTCACATATCTGTTTGAGTCGGTACAAGGTCTGGCATGAAGAAGATGTTTAATAAACATGGGAAAGTGTAGACAAGACCAATTTTAGCTCTATTGCTATGTCACTAATTTTTGCTTAGCATTATGATCATTATATGCATGTGCAATTGGAACTAAAAAAAATCACTCATTTGGCACCAAAGCGTGACGAATATAGTTTTTGGGAAAATGCCCCTAGTTTCTCTAAGCCCCATGTGGAAGCCTCATGGGCCCAAAGCTCTTGACCAGTCTGAAGGACAGCTGTATGCCCAAAGAGAGGGGAATCTTTTGTGCCTACAAGAGTCCCTTTATCAGGTACAAATGAGATTTCTCTGGCTCTGGCCTTTGCAGGGAAGCTGCAAACTTTAACACAGGCAAGAGTATCTCCATTTCAGAAATACAAGTGAAAACAAACAATCTATCTGTCTGCATAACATTCCTTTAAAATCAAATAAGTTTATTTAAAGCATGGTAGCCCCTGGGTAGGGGGTGAAGACTGGCCAACCATACCACAGCGACTGCAGGAACCCAGGGGCCTGGCAAACTTTCCATCAAGTTTTATGTCAAGGCTCGTGGGGGTGGGGTAATGTTTCATACCAATAACTCAGAGGATTAAACACATTTCTATGCAACTGTGGCAGATTTAGGTTTTATTTTTACCCCACAGTCCTTAAATTACAATACCTCTTTTGATGTGGCATATGCACATTGTGTATTCTTAACTGCTTATTTGGATACATTTGAGGTTCTCAGAAGCCTTTTTTTTCCACTATAGATGCCAATAAGTATGTCTTTTGGGGGAAGGGAGACTGTACTTTTAGATTCTTGGTTTGGGCATTCTAATAACGTTTTAAAAATTTATAACCTAATAATGAGCCATGTATACCACTGCATTATACTGAAGGAGTTTTATTTTCCTTAAAAGGAAAGGTACTTGAATTTCTGGTCTAAAAATGATCTACTATAGTTTCCCATCTGGAAATACTAACTACCTTCATTGTCTGATGTTTCCCTATTACAGTCTCTGAAAATTAAAACTATGAACAAGCCCCATTGAATGAGAGGAAAGATTCCCAGTTAAAGTCCTTTCCTGTCTTCACTAATAGCTAACTTTACCCTCCAGCTGCTACATCCTTCTTCCTGCTGTCCCTTGATTTACAAGTACAATATTATTTTTCTCTATTGGATATCCTCTATGCTCTGAATACTTGCGTACTCCAAAATCCGTCTAAAACCCTAACCCATGTTAAGAGTAGTGTCTTTCAACCTTTTTTATCTCATGGCACAAATGAACCTATAGTTAAACTTTAAGGCACACTTAGATTATGTTGATCAAAAAAAAAAAAAAGAAAGAAAGAAAGAAAAGTTTAAAAAAGAATATATTTACTGTGCTTGGAACTTCTTTTGAAAATAACTTAAATAATGATCTTTAACAATTTTCCTGGCACACCTAAGATCCTCTCACAGCATACCAGTATGCCCCAGCACAATGGTTGGAAAATGTTTAGGAAATAAAGCCTTTGGGAGGTAATTAGCGCATGAGAGTAGAGCCCTTGTGAATAGGATTATTGCCCTATAGAGGAGGCCCAAGAGGGTTTGTTTGACTCTCCCACCTTGTGAAGACACAGTGAGAAGACAGCCTCTGTGATCAGCAAACATGCCCTTGCTAGGCACCAAATTTGCCAGCACCTTGATCTTGGACTTTACAGCCTCCAGAACAGTGAGAAACGAATGTTTGCTGTTTATAAACCATCCAGTTTATGATATTCATGTTATAGCAGATTGAATGAACTAAAACAACATTTTAGACATTTATAATATTTTTGCCATCACAAGTAGTTTGAATAATGCATAATAATGGGTGTACAGGAAGGTAGGAGTTATGGTTTGAAAGCTTGTTGCCTCTGAAAGTCATGTGGAAACTTGATCATTGAAGTGACAGTATTTAGAAGTGGTTCCTTTAGGAGGTGACTAAATGGTGAAGGCTCTGCTCCCATGAATGGATTCACCAGTTTTATGGATTAATAGGTGAATAGATCAACGGGTTGTCTAAGGGAGCAGGTTGGCTAACTCGAGAGTGGGTCTGTTATAAAAGCCAGTTTTCCTGTCTCTGTGAGCCCCCTTGCCATGTTATGCCCTGCACTGCCTCAGAACTCTACAGAGAGTCCCTACTAGCAAGAAGGCCCTCACTGGATATGGCCCCTCAATGTTGGACCTCCCAGCCTCCAGAACTGTAAGAAATAAATTAACCTTCTTTATAAATTGCCCAGTCTCAGGTATTCAGAGGACCTGTCCTAGACAGGAGATTAAGGAAGGACAGCTCAACACAGTCTAAAATCCTTTAAACCTAAGCAATGAGACCTAATCTGCCTGCTTTCAGATTAGGAGCCCTGTGCTGTGTGAAAGCCTCAATTTTAATCACATTTCCACTCACAGAGACTGTGATAGAACATAAACAGTTGGAGATTGATGTTGTAGAGTGGGAGAAACATCTTTTTTTTCTTACTCATTACTAGGTTTATGGCTGAAGCCTCCATAACAAAGGACAGATTCATAAGAGAAAAGCATACCAATTTATTAAATAAGTTTTATATGACATGAGAGCCTTCTTAAGAAAATAAAGGCACTCAAAATGGGTAAACATGTGTATATTTTATGCTGGGCTTGGTGAAGAAGTAGATAGTCATAGAGAAACATGGCTGGATAAAAATATGTGATCTAGCTGTAATAATCTGGGAGAAAATTTTGCAAAGCATGTTTAGATTCTTCTCTGTGGCCCTGCATCTCAGAGATAAGGAGGTACCCTTCCTTCTGGTATGGGGGAAGGGTTCCTCTTAATGTCTTATGACTTGCTTCAGGGAAAGGTCAGAATACCCTTTGTAAGTTTTATGACCTGCTTCAAGGAGAAGGGCAAGAGAAGGTAAGAGAGTGACCTTCTTGCTCTGGTGGTTTCTTTAAGTGCCATGCTGTCATATTTTGCAATAGTATATCCTGAACCCCTCAGGGCTTAGTACTGACCAGTGACCAAAGTCCCACCATTTGGGACTCAAAATTCCAGCCTTCACATTGATTGCCTAGTACTTGTAGCTCCTCATTAATCTCTACTATTGAGGAGGCCATTTAAGTTAATCAATGATACTTTGATGACTTTGCCCATTTTCAGCCTCTGGAGACTTACATGTGAGGGCAGAGGCAGGAGATTAGGATTGGGGTTCAACTTCATTGTCAAGTACAGCATTGTATGTTAACCTCACCCTTTCTTGGAGTTTCCAAGGCCCTAAATGAGTAATCCTATTAGTAGTGTATTTTAGTATTGGGGAAAAAAGGAATATTGTTCCATAATCATGTAGAGCAAACGTCATATTACAATAAGCAACTATTAGTCATCATGCAAAATGATATATCTTATTGACTTGAAAAACAAATCTTTTGAAAGCTTGGCTCTTTTCATTCTTGCTTATTCGGAATTTTCATTCTTACAAATTATGGTCCTTCTTCAGATCATGTCTAATTTGCACTGTAGTATTAAAGAAAACAATTTTCTTTGAAATTTTATAAGAATGATAATGGTAATTGGTGGGTGGGTCTTTCTTTCAGATCTTACTTGAGTCGGCCAATTTCTGAATGACAGAGTAAATTCCTGTTGATAACTTTAGGAAAACATTTTGCCCTTTGTTCAAAATCCTTTCATATTTTCAGACAAGTTTTTTCTAAATCTTGGGAAATGTAGAAAATTTTAGAAAAATAGAATAGGAGAATGTGTGGATTTGGGGAGACAGGACAAATCAAATTTCTTAATTAATATAAAAGTGCATCACATTCCAGAGGGTGAGGTCTAAGCTGAATATTATTGTGTAGATGGAATGATTATACGTAAGTTGCTTACTGTTTTCCTCTGTTTATGTGCATATTTATATAGAATCTGTGGGGTTTTTTGTATGGCTGAATATGTGGTCAAATTTTGTGACTAGGCTTCTTTATTGGGAAGTGTGGGATGTAGACAGGAAATCAGGAATTAGAAACCCTTATGGTTTTACTTTAACAGAGGTAAGGATGGATTGGCATAGCATTCATTTTTCATATGAAATCATTTAAAATGGAATCATTCTCATAATGTACATTAAACATGAGTCCAAAACAATTTCAAGAAATGCATTCTTACAAAGAAGGTAAGCTCCCAGAACAACAAAATCAGTGGGTATATTTTTTTAATGTGAGATACCTGACCTGGAACATAATAATTCTACTTTTATAAAACTGACTCCCAGACCATTGAAGAAACACTTCTTTATAGGTACACCTAAAATTTTTGAAAACTCTCTAAATAATTTCACCCATTTAAAGCAAATAGTTATGTAGCCATCTGCCTAGATATGCTTAACCCTAAGCCAATGAGAACAGTGGAGAGCTCCAAAAGAGTACAGTCTGCAAGCAGTGTAGAACTGAAAAAGGACACCAACATCCACAGATGGATTTGCCTACCACATTGAAATCAACATGGCAAAGATGGGAGGAAATGAAAAGTGTTTATTTCCTCAGGAAATCTCATATATTCATTCTGATGGGAACACATCCATTCAACAAACATTTAGTGAGAGCCTACTATGTGCCAGATTATGTGTTGGGTGCCAGAGAAGATTCATCAGAGAGCTTCTCCTGGTCCTTACGGACCACCATGTACATGGAGCATGTTGTGACAGAGTGTGGGCAGAGTTCTGACCGACACTTCTCAGGGAAAGTGAACCTCACAGAGGAAAATGCCATGGGGGCTGAGTCCTGAAGGATGTGTAGGAGTCTCCACATGAAAAATGAGGACAGCATCCCTGGCAGAAAGACTGACACTACAGAGGTGCACAAAGTACATGGAGTGTCTAGGGAACGGCAGGAAGTTTGCTGTGGGTGAAGTACCAGGCTCTGCACATCACAAACACTTCCTGGCTCTTACCAAAGAGGTCACAGTCTGGTGTCCCGTTCAATTCGATTGGCAGACTTTTTTCTCTTTTTTTGGCCCATAGAGTGTTTTAAAAATATTTTGAATTAGTTGCCAAGATTTAAAAATTGGAAGATTTCTCATAAAATTCCAGATTTCTGGCTTCTCTTGAAAAAAAAATCAGAAGATCTGGCAACACTGGGCCCATATTCCCACATGGCAACAAATGACTGGGGCTGAGTTGCGGCTCCCAGGCCCCCCTCCCTCTTTGAAAGAAACACGTTCTTGCCAGTTCACCCTGCTGTCTTCTCGCTGTCGTGTTGTGTGCCTGGTCATCTCCAAACCTATTGCTCACTGAGGTAGTGAACAAAACACCCATCATTCTCATTCTTGTGGAGCAAAGTTCTGCAGAAGACTTCTTGGAGAAAAGTGGGAGGAGCTATGACCTAGAGGTTGAGTCAACACGGAAGAAGAGCCTTCTGTGCCTTCCCCAAGAATTGTGGACTTTATCCTATCGGACTATAGGATAAAGTAATAAGACAATAAGTAATTAAGCCAGTGATGTGATTAGATCTGTCCTTCAAAACTCTGACAACAGAGGAAAGATGTCATGGAAGGAGAGTCCAGGGCAAGAAAACAGGTAAAAAGCCAACACAGCAGTGAATGAAACCCCAATTAGATAATGATATCCTACTTACAACCCTAGTAAAGCCATAATCCAACTTTGAGTCATGAAAGCATTTTCCAAAGAGAGATCTCCTAAAACTTGGAATACAGTAAAATATCAATTTATGTATTTTAAATGTTGATGTGCAAAAAGAAAGAAAAATCCTTCAGGTAATAATGTAAAGAAATGCCACAACCTTTGAAGTTTTGTACTAAAAAGCAAATATGAAGCCTCAGACCTTCGGATTGGCCTCACTAGTTCATTTCTAGGCAGCCATAGGTGTTTTCCAATCAATTTATATCTTGCAAGATATCATGATCTAGTCTTCCATGGAGGAACTTATATATTAGACCAAGTTGACCCAATTGCAAAGGAAAGTTGATAAAATGGGAGACATACTTCTTGTCCTTGTTCTATGTTTCCTTAAACAAGGGAATATCTAATCTTTAAATTCACTATTTATGTAGAGGCCAGAATTCTGTTCACCTCAGAAACTCTTTAGGACACAGATAATTAAATTTAAATCCCAAAATAATATATTCAAATTCACCTGTGTTCTGTTTATGAAGGTTTTGCCTTTTTAGGGTTCCATAGATTTATCTTAACATGGAGTTTGTCATTTTGTCATTCTATTCATTATGTTATTTTCCTCAGTCTTCTCTAGCACAGCGAAGAGGATGAGCAAAATTCAGAAACAGCTGGGAAAGGTTATGATGGCAGTGGATCTCCTACTTTGAAGCTATAAAGTTTTACGTAAATGTATAGTTGTATGATTAAAAAGGGTTGCTTAAGGTCTTTCTTGTAGCAAATAAAAATTCTTCAAATCCCTAATATTTATATTCCAAAGGGGTCACTGTTAATTAAAGTGGCCCACAAATGTCTAAATCTTCTGTACTGTCAAGCATTTATCTACTTCTCATAGCCTGTAGCTTTACTCTTGAATTTCCTTTCAAGGACTAATACTCAGGTACATAGATGAGTGGAATTCTGCTTTCTGTATAGGTGCATCAAACCACTTGAATGTATGAGCTCTTAGAATACAGCTTCCTTGAATAGAGAAGCAAAAATACTTCCTAAGATCTCTTCTGACTTTGCCAATACTCTGTGTTCTTCAAATAAGCTATAAAGGTTTAGAGCCTTTTATTGCCACATAGGTATGTGTATTAGATCAACAGTCTTGAGTGATGTAATGACCAACAGGATATATTGAGGATTAGTGATCATGTTCTATTTCTAAACTCCTGTATGTGAAGTGATAAACATGAGGTTCTTCTGAGTACAAACCTAGAGCATAATAATAGCACATGCTTACTTTGTACCAGTCACTGATCTAAGTAATATGTATATGAGGTAAGACAATTAAGTCCAGGAACTCATTCTAGAAAAGGTGCTACATATCCTATTGCTGAAATCACTACGGTCACCTTCCTAGTTCTCTCCTAGGGAAGCTACACACCAATGCCACCCTTCAAAACAATTTTTGAACTCTGTTTTAGGAATAGCTGTACTTGTATGAAGGTCTGATAATTAAGTTCATAAACTCATCCTAGAAAAAGTGGCCTCTGGTGACCATAGTGATATTCAGCAAAGTGGTTTGTAGCATTTTTTTCTACAGAGTAGCTTCCCAAGGGGAGTACCTCGAAGGTGACCATAGTGATATTCAACAGTGAGGTGTGTAGCACTTTTTCTAGGATAAGTTCCTAAACTTAATTGTCTGACTCCATATTAGTTACTTAAACATCAGTACAATCCTATCAGATAGGTGCTCTTTTTTTAAAAAAAATTATCTTTATCATTAAAGCATAGCTGTGTACTATAGTGCAATCAAGGGGTACAATGTGCTGGTTTCATATACAATCTTAACTATTTTCATCCAACTGATTAACATAGCCTTCCTGGCAATTAGCTCTCATTTCCATTTAGCAGATGAGAAGACTGAGGCATAAGGAGTTGTAGGTAATGGTCCCAAAGTCTCACAGCTGAGAGAGTTGGGGTTTGATACCATGCAGTTTGATGCTAAAAAGTCTGTATTCTTGATCACTACTGTATTTTACTTTCCGGTATGTAGATGTGCCTGCTTAAACATTCAAGGTTATTAATGATGTAAAATGCAACCTCTCATCAGGCCTCAAATCTTTCCATTTTGGCTAATCTGGAGGCAATTTCAGGGCCTGTTAAGTATCTTCCATGTAAAAATAAGATGCAAGACACAGCCAAATTTCTCATACAAATGCAAAATTTTAAAAATACCCTTTAAATATATCTGGCCTTGCTGCATCTGGTACAATGGGAAATTGCTTTGCAGTTAAATTTACTTAATGTAAAAGATCACAATGGGCAATCTCTTTGCTATGTCTTAGTCAAAGTGACCACTAAGTATTTAATTCATAGTCAAAAAATGGAGGAAACTCTCCCCACCTAGAGCAAGGTTTAGCATGACAGCACAGTACACTCTATTACGGTACATAGAAACATAGTGGGATTCTCAGTCGAATCTTTTGTTTTTATTGATCGTCCCCCCCACAAAGTCAGCATGTATTTTCCTTATTTTATACAGTAAATTACATTCATGCATTCTATTTTATAGTTTCTTTTAACTTTAGGTACCCAAAGATAAAATTTGTATTTTAATTAAAAATGGATTTTACACACAATAACCAGTTGATTTTCAATAAATACCTGTAATAATTGGCACTCATTAGCGAAAATCAAAACAGTGCTTAAAATAATAGCACGTTAAATTTAATTTTTGTATTTGATACATAGTAAGTGATACTGTCCTCTGATATATGTTGAAATGAATACATTTTCTTCAAAGACTAGTCTTGAATGAGGTGCCGTGAATGCTCAGAGTATTAAACTCTTGATGGCATTAAGACTTCATCACTGACTCAGCAGGCTTTGAAGAAGCAGTAAAGTGTATTGCAAAAGAAAAAGTTTAGAATTTCAGAACCCTAATCAATTACTCAGCTTTTTTCATATGACCAATGAAAATAATGTTTACATTGTAGAAATCTTGTGAGAATGAAAACACTGCAGTGCACCAGAAAGTTGCTAAGTGAAGTATTTTTTTCTAATACCATTCTTTGACTTATCTAAGAGGTATTTAATTCTATTTTACTGATAGCATGAAATCATTCGTTGTGTTAAAAATACTCATTAAAAATGTGTGTCTGGCTCGGCGCCTATAGCTCAATCAGCTAGGGCGCCAGCCACATACACCAGAGCTGGCAGGTTCAAATCCAGCCTGGGCCCACCAAACAGCAATGACAACTACAACCAAAAAATAGCTGGGTGTTGTGATGGGTGCCCTTGGGTGGCTCAGGCAAGATAATCGCTTCCGCCCAATAGTTGGTGGTTGCTGTGAGCTGTGACGCCAAAAAAAAAAAAAAAAAAAAATGAGTGTTCTGTCTTTGGCTGCCTTTGGAATCATGTGGGCACATATTAGTGCCAGAGTCCTACCCTCAGAAATTCTGAATTACTTGGTCTGGCACTTGGAATTTTTAAAATAAAAGATCCTCAGGTGATTCTAATGTGCAGTCAAGATTTAGAAACAATGCTCTAAAATGACTCAACTCAGCAATAGACATTCTTGCTACACCATCAAACACTGCAACCTACATTTGAGTGACACTGGGACTTCCAATGTAAGATGGTACCAGTCTAAGCAGCAGTCTAAGTTCACGGTCTGCTAGGTCTCCAATTGAAATTCCCTTCAAGGCATCTAAAAATATGAATATCCAAATTATAAAAAAAGGGGGTCAAAAGTCCACCAAAAATCCAGAATTGTTATGGAATTTCCATAAATCAGAGTTTGATGGGGCAGAATCCATGGGGCATTTTCACTCTGTCTCATTTGAATCAGAGTAACACCTTTGGCTGCGACTACCATTCTACCCACATCCATTCAGAGACCATCACAGGCCTTTGTAAAATAGGAGAGTGCATCAATCCCTAAAAAAAGTGTCCCCTTTGGTAAGTACACTAGCAGGGCAGGAATGGTACATGCTCTAAGATTACAGAGTACAACATGATAGCCTCTGGTCACGTGTGACTATTGAGATTTAAATGGATTAAAATTAAACAAAGTGAAAACTTCAGTTTCTCAGTCAGACCACTTGTGTTTCAAGTACCTAAGGGTAACGTGTGGCTAGTAGCTACTGTGAAAGACTCTGCAGGTTATAGACCACTTCCATCATCAGAGGATTTCTATCAGACTGATATAAGCACTGATATAACATAAAATTTTCAATAAAATCTGAAATGTTGTAATGGTAATAATGCCAATTTCATAAGATTTTTAAAACCTACGAAGCAAAGGCCATGGGAGACACACCTGCAGTTAACATTTGCTTCTCCTGGTGCATAGAGAAAGTGCTCCAGAGGAACTCTGGGTGCTTACGTCATTTGGAACATGAGTCAAAGAATAGCATTGACCAGGAAAGTTCTAGAATGGTACATTATCTTCAACCACATTGGCCTGTTAATTAGATCACTTTGTCTGTGGTCTTACTGCAGAACATATGGGTTCTGCTTATAAATCTTGAACCTATATACTCTATGTTGTACAACAAAGTTTGATTTAGTGTAGTTTAACGGTTTTGAAGTTTTGAAAATTATGGCTTCTGTTTCAATTCTCAGTATCTGTGCTGCTTCCATCACAACCTAACTGCTAGAATGATCTTTTTTTCTTTGTTTTGTTTTAGTTTCATTGGTAATAGATCATTTCTTATGGAAATATGATCAATTTCATTTTGCACCTCTGTTTTAGTACCTCTATTAAAAGCTTTGAACATTTGTTATGGTAGTTGCTTTGATAACTATAAGCATTATAATTTCTAGTTACTTTCTTGGATGGTTATTTGTTGAATCTAGTGTGACAGTGCAGCATTTAATACTGGAACGTATATTTTTGGCAACTATCACAGGTAAACACTCAGACAAGGATTACAAGTAATGGTTGAACCATGTACCAAGTATCCCACAAAGGATAGTATTTGGATATTTGTTAAATGACCAAATATTTTTTTCTCTTTAATTCAGAGAGTTGTTTAATTTGCCTGTATGTGAAGAAGTAGTCCAATGTCTGGAAATTGTCAAGGATCAAAGTCCTAGCCTGAATGAGGGACAGAAGTATCTAGCAATAATTCTGATAGCAGAACAAACAAAGGAGAATAAGATGGCTTAGAAGAGAAAGAACATAACTTGTAAAGTAGCACAAAACTAGTGGCTCTTTTGACCTCTGGTTTTTGTGAAGAGGGATAGTGTTGAACCAAATCTTTTCCCTGTATTCAGTCATCTGTGTGTTCTTAGGATCTGGAACTAGCTATCTGTTCTTGAGGACCATTTGCTTCTGATGATTCTACAGAGACCCTCTGATTAATGTTTCTATTAAGTGCAATTTTTTAAAGCTTTTGGGGAATGGATTAAATCATCTGGAAAACACGTATTATTGGAGTCTTACTGCTATGTTAGTTGCTAATAGTATGTGCAAAGTTCTCTGATAAGGTTTAGGTGAAATCTTTTTCTGGTGGTCTTTCCAAAATTTCTAATTACCTGGAATATCACATGGAAGCTCATTGGTTGGCAGGTAAGAAAGTCTGTTCATATCTTCTGGTGAAATGAATAAACATCTCTTGCTAATTTATTGTATCACACTACCGTATTAGATTAGAGAAAAGTAGAATTCTCTATTGAGGTGTCACACAAAATTAACTTGTCAGTAGTCAGTTATCTCAGGACAGTGAGGACAGTGATTAATCTCTAGAATTTTAATTTATCCAAAAATACATACTACAGAAATCAACAACTGACATTTCACATTGAAACCTGGAGACAAAAATCTCTGAGTTGTATAGACTCTTACTGTATCTACATGAATATGTTTTATTTAACATGAGGAGCATATGATAATTGATACATACTGAGCAGTAACACATTTTATTTATGCATATTGAATATAGAAATGCTGAACTTATTTTTGAATTTTTCAGTGTTTTAAAAAAATTATCCTAACTCAGGTAAAGATAAATGTTCTCATAAGTCTTGAGTTAATTAAAATTTAGAGAATGGCAAACAAGTCTCATGATTCCTACTATTCCTTTTTATGTAAAGTAAAGGAGAAAATCTTTCTGTTACTCACATTCATTTAGGAAACTCAAAGGTATTTCAGGAGTAAAAGCTAAACAATTTTGTTATTCTAAATTTGTGTCTAAATTTGGAAAAAACAAAATCAAGAAGAGGTGTCATAGGAGAGAAGATGTGTTAAGGCAAGATAGTTACAGGTAATATTTTTAAAATATTTTGAAAATATCAATGAAAGTTATTAAGAACTGTCACTTTTTCAGAAGTAAAAGCATTTTAAAGTTAAAGTATGTCAATAAGAAAGAGAATTAAGAGAATAATTGTATTATGTGGACACAAAATAACTCAGACATTTTTTTGTGTGTGTGAGGCAGGTTCTTGCTATATACTGTGGGCTAGAGTGCAGGGTTATTGTCAGAGCACACTGCAACCTCAAACTTCTGGGCTCCAGTAATCCTCCTGACTCAGCTTCCTAAATACCTGGGACTACAGATGTGTGCCACCATCCGTGGCTAATTTTTCTATTTTTTTTTTGGTAAAAATAGGATCTCACTCTTGCTCAGGCTGGTCTTAGATTCCTAACCTCAAGCAATCCTTCTGCCTTGGCCTAGTTTTTGTTCCAACGTTTTAAAGGATGACTCAAGGCAAAGTGCTTGTCCAAAGAAAGCTAATTTGATGAGAACTTCTGAACTCCCACCCTCTTGGAGCTGTCTCCAGTATGGATTCCTTGGGTCAATGTCTGTGGTGGCTGATGGGCTTTTTTAACTAGCTCAAAGCCTTTTTTCCCCCTGAATAGCTAGAAAAGATCCATTCAGGAAAAAGCAGATCAAAGATCAAATTTCAGGTCAAGCATATTGAGGTTGGAGATTTGCTGTGTGGGTTTACATTCTAAACATCCAGTGTTTGAATTGCAGCATGACAACACAGGAGAAACCTATTTGACCAAGGAGTGAATTATATCTATAAATGGAGATAAAAGTCAGGGTCTCCAAGTCTTAGTTATTAGGCTACCTGAATGGTCGTTACGGTATCCTCTTGTCTTCAGTTTGTCTTTTAGGCTTGAGTGTATAAGATTCATTGTGATTGACATAAAGAGAAAAAAAAGAGAGAATTG
Source organism: Arctocebus calabarensis (assembly GCA_963573935.1). Lineage (NCBI taxonomy): Eukaryota > Metazoa > Chordata > Mammalia > Primates > Lorisidae > Arctocebus > Arctocebus calabarensis. The sequence goes on from CAUYON010180248.1 coordinate 35,609, forward strand.
GGGTGATCTTAGTATCTCAACCTACATATTTCTAGAGTAGCTATTTTGTGAACCCAAGCGCTGTTGGAATTGACTGTGAGGGGCTCTTTCCATGTGTCTATGACCCATTTGGATTCTGAGCCACGTGGACTTGCCTTTGACTCACATGCTAGACACTGGCTTTCCAGAGTAGGAAATGGGAAGTTATGAAGTTGTTATTAAGTCTCACCTATTATTATTTACAAAGTTTGGGAGTCCCCAAAACCAACGTTACTTTTGACACCAACTTCAAGTGCACCTACAGTTTTATAATTCACTAGGACTCATGGAACTCATAAAAGCTGTTATACTCGGGGGTTATAATTTACTACAGCAAAAGTATACAGATTCCAAGAGAAGATACATGTACGGCAGGATCCAGGAGCACGCCAGGTGAACTTCCCGTTGTCTTCTCCTAGTGGAGTTGTGCAAATAGTGCCTATTTCTTCTAGCAACTACATGAGGTAACATACAGTATACTGCCAACTGGGAAAGCTCACCTGAGCTTTGGTGTCGGTGTTTTTGTCATATATAATTGGTTGGTGGTATCACTGACCTTAGCCTTCACCTAAAGGCCCCCACCACAAACCACTTTGTTAGTATAGACTATCTGGCATGACTTGAGGCCTCAAGTAAATAAAAACACTCTTATCAGGCAGGACAGTCCAACGGCTTTGGGAGCCAGGAACAAAGGTCAAACCTTTCTTAGGGTAAGCATCATCATACACTGCATTGTCAGTAATAATCAACTTCTTTTGCATTGTCCATTGTCCACTAAAATAAGATTTCAAACTCCCAATTGATTAATAATTAATTGATTCTTTTGTTAAAAATTATGTTTTGAGCACTCACTATGATTCATGCTCCCTGCTGGGCAGTGGACGTAAAAAAGATCGGTCAGCCAGTGTCCCCCACAATGAACTAGTGCAAGACAAATGTTTAGAGAAATAATTACATCATTCTTCACCAAAATGTTCCCCAAGAGAGGAAATACTTAATTGTGCTTGCAATTGTGGGAAAAAGCTAAGTTTCTTTTCTTTGGGAAAAATTTATTTTGATTTATTAGCTAAAAAATTAGGTCTTCTTATCTTGAAAAATGACTTAATGATGAGTTACATTCCTAATCTATAAAAGAGGACTGATAAAAAATATCCCGGTGATTGATATTGGTAGTCCCAACATTTGAAAGCTTCTCACTCTGTTGTGTCACCCATTCAAGGCCTTCTAACTAATCCCTGTGCTTTGCTTCTCATTACTTTTATTGACTCCTTCGAAGACTTCTGCACCAGAGCCCTTTGCTTCTGCTTCTGGGCAGCTGCTTGGTGATAAAACAGGATGAGAAAGTATTTGTTACATGTTTAGGAGGAAGTGAGCTTTGCATGATAGAAATATTTTCTAATTTTAATGTATTTATAATTTAGATCAGGGATCAGCAAACTTTTTCTGCAAAGGCAGAAATACAGTAAATATTTCAGGTCTTGCAAGCTAGATGGTCTCTGCCACAATTACTCAACTCTGCTCCTGTAATGTGAAAGCAGCCATCTAGGGTACATAAAGGAATGGCTATAGCTATATCCTAAGAAAATTTTATTAATATTTTCAAAATTGCAACTGGGGAGATTTGACTGTGAACTCTAGTTTGCAGGCACTTATTCTAGATCATTTATTCTCGTATTAGTATTATAGACTTGCCTGATGTAGAAATATTGAGGGATAAAAAAAGGTCTAATTTAATGCAGAAACATAATGATCCCAGAAAATGGGAATATGTGATTATCAGCTTTCAAATCTGGCAAAATGAGATGGAACTCTGGTTCTATGGGTGAAAAGAATGACTAAAGCAAACATGCAAAAGCCATCCTTTTGACCCACTCTTCTGTACTCTATTTTTATTCAAATGTTATTGGAAGCACCTGGGGTATCCCTGAGGCTCTGATAGGGCTGTAGGAAAGGAAAGGAGAACTAACTGAGAGCTAAAGTTTGTTATTGTGATAACATAATGTTTTTAGATAGCTTGTTTTAGGAGGGTGTAACTGAGGCTATCCCTATACAATGTGAAGTAAAATTAAGTGTGTCCCAAAAGTCATCTATAAAGTCACCAGGCATAACGAACATTAAGAAATTGTAAGTAAATGTACCCTTATTTATGAAATATTGATTCCAAATTTTACAAACTCTTTATGAAGTAGTCTCTTGACATGGCTCTTTGAAAAATTTTGTAATGAATATTTTATAAATAAAGATATATTAACTAAAAGTTCCCATTTTCTATATGTATGGTGACTTTATGGGTGATTTTTGGTATACTCTGTAGAATGCAGATAAATATATTTGGTCACCATAACCAGCTAGTTCTTGGTTAGGTAGGAAACAACTCTTTCTTATCTTTCCAGTATCCTTTTTTCTCCCTTCTTCCTTGCCAAAGGGTACCTGATTTTATTGGCGGAACCCAATAAAATAGTACCCAAACACAAAAGAGTTCAATTTCTCAGAAAACTCAACTAGAGGTGGCCCATGCAAGGAATTCTGGCTAATGAGATATAAGCAAAAGTCTAGCAGGAAAGCTATTTTCTCCTTGTTAAAAAGGAACAGATTCAGGGCGGCACCTATGGCTCAAGGAGTAGGGCACTAGCCCCATATACTGGGGGTGGCAGGTTCAAGCTTGGCCCCTGCCAAAACCACAAAAAAAAAAAAAAAAGAACAAATTCAGCTGCCATGCCTATTGGTCCTGTGCACTGTCTCCTTCTTCCAGCTGAGAACATAGATATAATGCCAAAGATGGAGCGACCATCTTGTAGTCATGAAAATTGAAGATCTTGAAAGATGGAACAGAAAAAGGAAGCTCAACCCAGTTGATTTTCTTAATGATCAAATGCTTCCTTCTGGACTCCTTATTTATTTGAGAAACCTAAGACTTCATTGGTTAAGCCACTGTTGGTGAGTTTCTGTGAAATGAAGCCAAACACAACCTTAATTGAATTAATGGACTTTAAAATTGTCAGAGCCATTAAAATTAGTCCACTGTCAGTGTTGAAATACTAAGGACAAAGCATAAAGTCTTGGCTTGGTTTTGTGCAATATAGACATAAAGTTAAAAGCAAAGCAGCACTGGATTGGTCAAGGCTGTGGCTCAGGTCCTATTTTTCTTCATCATCTCATTAGCAGAAGTTTCAGGTTCCTGAGTGGCTAATAAGAAAGGCATTTATGATGGTGCAATGTGGAACCATCATGGAGTTCGAACACAATTCCCCTGCAGGTTCTACACATTTACTGTGAGCAGTGTCATAGAAATTTGGCAAAATATTAATAGCAGAAAATCTCAGCAATCATTGATTAGTTCATAGCCCCCAAGAGTGCTCCCACATTTGTTGCTGTTATCTATGAAGTTCTTCAAGTTAACTATTTTATATAAAAGGAAAAATTATTTTCAAAGTTTTAATAATCCTTTCCTGGTTCTCTACCCAGCTTTATAAATAAATTCTATTGAAACCATGTTTATGATGAGTAATTCTTTAAAAATTTTCTCTTAAAAGCCTTTTGCCATTAATATTTCAGTTAATTAAAAATGCATTATCCCTTAATCCTTTGTTAAATGCACAGCAGAATAAAACAACCCATAATATTGAAGTTGAAAGTTTTTTTGGGATTGGATAGTTGAGGTTACAATTGATGGTTTATTAATATAAACCTGGTGGGGGGTAAATCAAAGACCATTTCATGTTCTTATGTTTGCGAAAGAGATGAAATTTATAAGGGCATTATTTCTTTCCTGCGGAATTCCTAAATGTTACTATTAAAAGACATAGAATATGTGTAATATAAACATGTGTATCCCAAGGGACAGTTCAAAAAGATTTCTAAACATGGAAAGTTTTTGGAAGAATCCAAAGTTAAATTAAAATCCCAGAATTTGGATACAAACTTAGATTTTGGAAATGTTTTCCCAGGTTAAAAAGAGTTTTGGTGTGGGGTCCCATATGGAAAACATGCATAATTTATTTAAAAGACCAAAGCAAAAGTGAATTCACAGTTTGAAATCTGGATAATTATGCTATAATTAAAGGACTAGTTTGTTTTTGTTTTAAAATTATTATCTTTGGAGTTTCTACCCAACTCTATTACTATTCAGGGATTCAACAGTTTAGTTTATTAAAAAAAAAAGTTTAGTTTTTTTTATAGTCCTGAAAGATGGATCTTCCATTTAAATTCCACCCAACTTAATGAACTACTTCCTACCATCTTTTCATTATAACACAATGGGAACTTTACTGTCCCTTCCTCAATTGTGACTATTCACTTTAAAGATTATTTGTGAATGAGGCCACAAAGTCAATGAAATTGATGGAGTAAACTGGTTTGATTGGATTGGCCACTTAAGTAAATTAATCAGTTCTATGATTCATTCAGTGAACCACTCTTATATGTGGGGTCCAACAGCTATACATACAGCATCCAATCCTTGATCCCAGAAGCCTTAGAATTACAGTACTATAAAGATTCCAAAACATTTTATCAATAATGCCACACATCATAAGAAGCACAGTAGGTCGTCAGCATTTCAAATACCCACTTACCTTCTCCAATTTTATTAAAAGGCAAGCAAACAAAAATCTCAAGACTGTTATATGGAGAAATAGGACATTTTTTTTCACAATATCTAAAAATTCTTTATAATAGATTCCAATGAATAAATATATATTTTAACGTCTTCCAAGACCATAAAGAAATGAAATATCTACATATTCAAATATAAAAACTAGTTTTGAGGATAAAATACTCAAGACGCAAGAAAGTTTAGAACATATATACTTGTAGTAGGAACTAAATGTTGGTTTCCACAAAAGTCTCTCTTCTCTATATTTGTACATTGTATAATTACATCCACTTAAATTATACAGTGATTCTCTATGTATGAAATTAGCTATTCTATTAGATGCTCACTCAAGTAAATTGTATCTATAAGAGATAGTGTATATATTTATTCTTTTGACATAAATTCTGGAAAAAATCAGATAAGCAAACCAAGAATATAAAATACATTGCTCTTTGGTTACCATTCCTGAATCTAGTTGGCCTAATAGACAAATATCCCTCTCATTGTTCAAATTGAGTATGTGAGCATACTACATAACTAACAACTCTGATGACCAAGCACAGAAAAATATAGTTGAGAGATAAATTAGATGCACCTTATGAGCAGATTTAGTCTGAAACATTTAATGGTATGTATAATCATCTTCGTCATGCAACCTAGGTAGTTTGAAATAAATAAGCAGTTTGTGTGTGGTATGGTAACTAATATTACTTTTATTATTTTTAAAAAAATTTTATTAAATCATAATTGTGTACATTGGTGCAATCATAGGGCACAATGTGCTTCATATACAATCAGAAATATTTTGATCGTACTGTTACAGATAGCCTTCATGGCATTTTCTTACTTTTCAAAAGTGAAACCTAGGGCAGCGCCTGTGACTCAGAGGAGTAGGGTGCTAGCCCCATATGCCAGAGGTGGCAGGTT
>CAUYON010180249.1:0-12333 GCA_963573935.1 Arctocebus calabarensis
GGAGACTTTACCTCTTTCATGTTTACATGGATGGAGCTGGAACACATTCTTCTTAGCAAAGTATCTCAAAAATGGAAGAGGGCAGTGCCTGTGGCTCAGTGAGTAGGGCGCCAGCCCCATATACCGAGGGTGGTGGGTTCAAACCCAGCCCTGGGCCAAACTACATTAAAAAATAGCAGGGCATTGTGTTGGGTGCCTGTATTCCCAGATACTCGGGAGGCTGAGGCAAGAGAATCACATAAGCCCAGAAGCTGGAGGTTGCTGTGAGCTGTGACTGCACAACACTCTACTGTGGGTGACAAAGTGAAACTCTGTCTCTCTAAAAAAAAAAAAAGAATGGAAGAAAAAGTATCCAAGGTACTCAGCCCTACTATGAAACTAATCTATAGCTTTCATATGAAGGCTATAATCCAATTATATTACAAAAATATTGGGAAAGGGGCAAGGGAGGGGAGGGGGATATTGGGGAGAGGGAGGGTAATCCATGGGATCACACCTACGGTGCATCTTGGAAGGATACAGGTGAAACTTACTAAGTGTAGAATATAAATGTCTGAACACAATAACTAAGAAAGTGCCATGAAAGCTATGTTAACTAGTTTGATGAAACTATTTCAGATTGCATGTGAAACCAGCACATTGTACCCCATTATTGCATTAAAGTACAGAGCTATGATTTAATAAAATAAATAAATAAATAAATATTTGCTTATAAAAAAAAGAAAGAAATCAAAGACTTAAATATGTGGAGGGACATACTATGTTCATGGATTAGAAGACTCAATATAGTAGAGATACAAGGTCTTTCTAAATTAGTCTATAGATTCAATGCAGTACCAATCAAAATTGGTAGGATTGGATTTGGTAGAAGGATTTTTTTGGAGATATAGACAAACAATAAAATTTATATAAAAGGGAAAAGGAAAGAGAATAGCTAATGCAATTTTGAAAATGAAGAATAAAATTGGAGGAATCACACAATATTATTTTAAGATTTACTATAAAATTGTAGAAATGAAAACAGTGTGGTGTTGGCAAAGGAATAGACACATAGATTGATGGGGAAGAATACATAAATAGACTCACAGAGATATGATCTATTAGTTTTCATAAAAACAATTATATGGAGAAAGTACAGTCTTTATAGCAAATCATGTAGCTGCAACTGGTCCTCGGATAACATTGTTTTGTTCAATGTTTGATTCTGATGTTAATGGAAAAAAGAACTGATTTCCAGCTAAGGCTACTGGGTGTGTGAAGTTTGCATGTTCCCTCCCCATGTCTGGTGGGTTTTCTCCAGGCACTCCAGTTTCCTCCCATATTCCAAAGATGTGCACATTAGGTGAATTGGAGTGTCTATATTGTCCACTGTTAGTAAGTGTAGGTATGTGTGAGAGTGTGTCTTGCAATGGGATGGCATCCTGTCCAGGGCAGGTTTCCATCTTGGAACCTGAGCTGCTGGGATAGGCTTGGCCACCCATACCTCTGAAATGAAACAAGCAAATAATAATCTTGCTTGTTTGTATCACTCTTTCTTAAGTCTATGTAAAGGGCAGGGTAGGTGGCAGGGTACAAGGGTAGGGTACATGGTATACATATAATCCCAGCACTTTGGGAAACAGAAGTGAGAGGATTGCTTGAGTCCAGGAGTTCAAGACCAGCCTGGAAAAACTGCAAGACCCTGTATCCACAATTTTTTTTTTATATTAGCCAGGCATGGTTACATGCACCTGTAGTCCCAGCTAGGGAGGCCGAGATAGGAGGATAGCTTTAGCCCAGGAATTTGAAGTTGCAGTGAGCTATGATTATATCACTGCACTCTGTCCTGGGTGACAGAGAAAGACCCTATCTCTAAAGATATTTTTTTAATTAGAGGTTGTTGAGACAAGCTGTAGAAGAAATATCTAAAAATCACGTATCTGACAGAGGACTTGTATCCAAAATATATAAAACTCAACAATAAGAAAATAAATATCGCAATTTTTTTTTTAAGAAGGCTGATATCCAACACAGGAACTTACTTGTGGAGAGATGTCAAATCAGGTGTTTATCAAAGAGAAAAATGAAGACCTGAAGTGAGAATAACCCACACATACAGCTCCTCCCCTCATTTAGTTGACAAGCATTTGCTGAGAAGCAAATAGTGCAAGGCAGACTGAAATGCCAGCTGAATAGTGGCCCAAGAAAAAAGTCCTAGAGAGGCACCAGAAGGTGAGACAACCTGTTGGAATGTGCTTTTCTTTCATGTCGGAGATTCTGCCTTTTTCCATGTGATCCTCTGAATGACTCTTTCTCTCCAAAGCCCTACAGAGTGTTGTCCTGCTGCCACCAGTTTTAAATCAAGAGCCCTTTTGATCTCTTTAAGAAAAGTCAGACAAGAACCGGTCCATACGAAGGCACAGAAGTGAAGCCAGTTGATGAACTTGAGACCATAATTCAGTAGCATAGTCCCTGGCCTTGACACTGCCCATAATAAGCTGGCACATGTCCCTGTCTCCAGGCCTCTGCTTCCTCAGCTGTTTGCAGATGAACTGGGTGCTCAGACTCTCAGCTTCACCCTTCCAGCCTGGACATTGACAGATTGTTAGGACTGATGTTCTAACACTTATAGATCAGACCACTTTTCATTCTTATTTTCCTGCTGAAGATCTGAAACCCTGAGCATGCTGGTCCTTTGTCAAAAGCCAGCAAGCTTTGACCACAGCTTATGGCTCATGTCCTTACTGACTGGAAACCCAGAAGTTGAATGCCTGCTCTCAACATCCCCACCCTTCTTGAGTTCTTGCCGTGCCCTTGGCACAGCCTACATTTCCCTGGCAAAGATGTCCATCATCACCATCGCAGACCTTCTGGAAGATTGCTGCAGCCTCTATTATTTCAATGTATAATTTATATGGCCCATTTTCACTGCCAAGGACAGCCCACAAAGCACACTTGATCCTGCACAAGAAAACAGCGAGCTCTGCCCTCTGGGATGTGTGTGCTCTCCACCTACGGCCACATGCAGTTTTTCTGAAGTCTTTTGCTTTACTGGGGCATCTCACTAGGCCAGGAACAATGGGAGCTCAGAATAATAGGACAGTCACCACAGTTTCAAGGCTGCTCTCAGAGGCAGGGGTATGGGTGACGTTAAACACAGAAGATGGGTTCCAGAAGCTGGAGAGCCATCCCTGGGGGGCTGAGGCCCACAGTTTCATGGCAGCACATCTATGCAGGTAAGTAGCATGTCTCCCTAGGTACCGTGTTCCTAATCAGAGGCCTGGCCTCCTTTCCCTTGGCGCTGCCTGCTGTGCAAGGGCCTTCGACCATTCCTGGCAGCTATCTGGCTTTGGCCTCCTCACCTATAAAATACAAATGCATTAGCTCCTGCCCTGCCAGCCTCACTATGTCTTGACAAAGATGAAGAGGAATAAAATATGTATAAGTTTTCGTAAAACACTAGACCCTTGCTATAAAAAGTTTGATTTGTGGACAAGCAACATAGGTATCCCCCGAGAGCTTCTCAGCAATGCAGCCCCACCCCAGACCTATTGGATCAGAGTATTCATTTTAACAAGACTCATAAGTGATTTATGTGTAAGCAGCTGCAATACGCAAACATTAAGTGTGCTATGAAGGGAAGAAGGTGCAGTTTGGAGCCTGGAGGTCTTTGTTCAAATTCGGCTCTGCCATGGGAGACATTTGTGGCCTTGGGAGGCTGCTGGAACCCCAGTTCCCTCAACTGGAAAACAGTCACCCTGATACAATAGGGAAGGGTGGGGTGGAGAGAAGATAAGGGAGGGCTGAGGAGGAAGGGAGGGAGGGAGGGAGCAGTCGAGGGTGACTCTGTGGCCAGGCGGAGGATGAAGAGGAAGAGGTCAGACAATGGAGAAGAGCAGGAAGAGAGCAGTGCCTCCTCTGCCCACCCTGTCCATCCTGCCCATGCCATCCCAGGCACCAGAGGTACTTGGCATGGCCCCTTTGAGTCAGCTGTTGATGATAAGCAGTGGAAGAGCAGACAGCTCCCACTGGGTTGTCAGGTATCCAGTTGTCACCAGAGCGCTGGAGGGTTTTCAGCCTGTCCCAGGCCATAGAGCATTTCTGCATGGGACCTGGAGACCCAGGACTGAGGACAGGCACCACAGAGCAGTTCCAGGCTACAGGCTCTTGGGCTGTCTCCAAAGTATTGGCTGAGCGTCTGATGAGTGATTTTCCCATTATGCTGGTTCCTCTGTTAAGCAAGTTTCTTGATATAACTCAAAGGAGAGAGTACTTGACCTATGGTTCAAAAATTTCCACCAATGCTGGGAAATGGACTGCATCACACTTGAACAGATTCCATTCAAGTAATTACCTAGGGAGAGATATTATAATTGCAAGGGTATAAGTGCTCCGTTTCATGGGTTTAAAAATACCAACATATGGGGCTGTGGTGAGCATTAAATGAGATAATGTACAGATGTCTCTTGGCCCAGGTTTGTTGTTGGTCTTTTCCCCAGTCTTCCAGATGAATCAAAAGCTTTTCTCTGTCCCAGAGGCCCCTTCCTTGGCCTCAGCTGGCACCAAACTCAAAAAGCTCTGCTAATTGATGTTTCAAGTCCACAGTGATAGAGCCCTGGGCCCTGATCTTAAAAGCTGGACTTCAGGACTAGGGGGTATTCTTTTCAGAAAAAGTTCTTCTATTGTCTTTAAGAACCATAAGTAGCTTGTCCATAGGTGAACCCAATCCCCTGAGAAAATCAAGTTAAAGAAGTCATTTCAGTAGTTTTAAATGCTTCCAGGTATGCATTAAAAACCTATAGAATACACAAAATCAGCATGTGGGGTACACTGGACAAGGACTTCTTGGGCACTGACTAGGGTGTGGTAGATTGAATCACTAGGCTCAATTCTTCCCCCTCCCTGTATTCACACCCTTGCCATGGCCTCTTTTGGGCAAAGCAGTTCCTCATCCCTCAAATTTGGACTTGACCATGTGACTTACTTTGGCCAATGAAAGTGACAGTGTGCCTGTTCCAAGATCTACAAGTCCTCATGTGTTTGCCATCACCCTAAAGAGGACTCCCTCTGGGTAGCTGCTACCCATCATGCTGGACTCCAGAACGAAACCCATGGAGCAGTGGGACCCCCCTGACCCACAGAACCACCCAGCCAAGCCCAGCCCTGATCAATAGAAGGGTTCTAGTGTGCCCACAGATTCATGAGGGGAGAAAAGAGAGATTATAGTTTTAAGACACTGTGTTTAGGGATAATTTATTATATGGCATGACTGTGGCCATAACAAACCAATACACAATGTGATAGACATAAAAAAATGAAATGGGAGGAAAAGAAATGAGGGAAGAAAAGGAGAACAAGAAAGAGGTGAGAGTTCTTTATCCTGGATTAGCTCACCGTGGCTAAAAAGTGACGTGGCCTGTTGCATGTTCTCATACATCATGGTAACATGCTTTAGTGTCACGTAGCTCAGCCATACTGATTATCCTGGGGATTAAGGTAAGACCCAGGCCAGGGTGGTGGGTGGGTTTGCAGGGGTACAGGAAAGCAACTGCAGAACTAAGAGCACCTGGGGGGCGGTCAGTCAGCAAGGGCCAGACCTGCATTGGCAGTGAGGGGAGACTAGGATCTGAAGCTACGTCCTCCTGGGACCACAGGCGCAACTTTGGAAGGCAAGACAGGACTGGTCAGGGTGTTAGCCTTAGCCCAAGGCAAGCAAAGGAGAGCCAGAATTTGTTGTGAGTGGGAGCCGGCAGGGCCTAGGAGGGTTTTAGGAGCTTGATACAGCAGGGAGGAATCAAGTAAGTAGACAGGACACCCAGTGGTGGCACTTAGGGGATCTATGGGCCATGGGGTATTTGTTTGCTATAGGGAATTGAATGGTGGCTCCCCCAAAAATATGTCCACATCCTAACCCTTGGAATCTGTGAACCTGACCTAATTTGGAAAAGGGATTTTTTTTTTTTTTGCAGTTTTTAGCCAGGGCTGGGTTTGAACCCACCACCTCTGGCATATGGGGCCGGAGGCGCCTTACCCCTTTGAGCCACAGGCGCCGCCCAGAAGAGGGGTCTTTGAAGACAGATGCAATTGGATTAAAGATCTCAAGATGAGATCTTCCTGGATTATCCAGGTGAGTTTTATATCCAATAGCAAGTATTCTTCTAAGAGACAAAAGAAGAGAAAACACACAGAGGAATCCACGTGAAGAGGGAGGCAGAGACTAGAGCAAGGCAGCTCCCTGCCACGTGAAACCTAGAGCCACCAGAAGCTGTGTGGCTTGCTGTTGCCTTGATTGCAGACTGTTGGCTTCCAGGAGTACAAAAGAATACATTTCTCTTTAAAGCCACCCAATTTGTAGTAAGTTGCTATGGTAGCCCTAGAAAACTCATACACCCTCCACTCTGAATCACAGCACAGAAAGGAGGAAAAACCCCTTCCCCTCACAAAAAAAAAAAAAAAAAAAGCCTTCTGGAAAATGTCACTTCATACTTGAGCACTTAAAAAATGTCTCATCCTAAGTGGTGGCCTCTCATTTATTTTGTGTGGTTTTTTTTTTTGAGACAGAGCCTCAAGCTGTCACCCTGGAGAGAGTGCTGTGGCATCACAGCTCACAGCAACCTCCAATACCTGGGCTCAAACGAGTCTCCTGCCTCTGCCTCCCAAGTAGCTGGGACTACAGGCGCCCACCACAATGCCTGGCTATTTTTTGGTTGCAGCCACCAGGCTGGAATCGAACCCGCCAGCTCATATGTACGTGGCTGGCGCCTTAGCCTGTTAAGCCACAGGCGCCAAGCCCTCTCATTTATTTTGAACAGCAGAGGACTGTGAGACTCCCTTAATCAATGCTAGTTTCAGGTACATATAAGGGTAACCTGGAAAACTGGTAGAAGAGTTTCATAATTATTCCTGAGAATGGATCTCACCTATGCAAGTGCTGGACAGCAGGTACTTAAAGTAGACTTAAAAGTGATTTTTATTTTATTTATTTATTTACTGATTTATTTAGAGACAGCCTCTCACTCTATCACCCTGGGTAGAGTGCCTTGGTGCCATAGCTCACAGCAACCTCAAACTCTTGGCCTCAAGAAATCCTCTTGCCTCAGCCTTCTGAGTACTGGGACTGCGGGTACCCAGCATAACTACTGGTTAGTTTTTTTCTCTTTCTTTTTGTAGTAGAGATGGGGTCTAGCTCTTGCTCAGGCTAGTCTTGAACTCCTAAGCTCAAGCAATCCACCTGCCTTGGTCTCCCAGAGTGCTAGGATTACAGGCATGAACCACTGCACCCAACCTAAAGATGACTTTTAAAACAGTATGGTAGGTAGTTATGTAGTGAGATCACAAACCTTTCGAGAGGAGCTGTTCTAATGTTGCATAAATGAGGACTTGAGGCTTGGGATTAATTTTCCAGTAATGGCATCTTTTATAGATTTAAAAAGTGGGGAAATGGGGCATTGCTGAATTTTCCGGGTCACCTTATACCTAGCATCTAGGGTATTTCACACACTACTCAGGGAAAGGCTCTTGATGTAGGCTTCATTAACTCTTCTGTGAGTCAAAACAGTGATTGACATAACGCAAAGGTAAATAAATATCTACATTTTGAATGAATCAATGAACTTCACTTTGGTACAGATTCCTTTAACCCCACTGTGGGGCTATGAGATATCCCACAGACAGTGAGTACTTCACCTAAATTCCCAGGATGGCAGGGACATTTTGTACAAAGGAGAGAAAGGTGGGTCTTTCAGAGGGGACGCAGGCCTAGCCCCCATCTCTATCAAAAGTAAAGATTGATGGGACAGCTCCTGTGGCTGACTGAGTCAGTAGGGCGCTGACCCCATATACCAAGGGTGACAGGTTTGAACCTGTCCCCAGCCGAACTGCAACAACAACAACAAAAATAGTCGGGCATTGTGGCAAGCACCTGTAGTCTCAGCTACTCAGGAGGCTTAGATAAGAGAATTGCCTAAGCCCAGGAGCTGGAGGTTGTGAGCTGTGAAGCCACAGCACTCTACCGAGGAGGATAAAGTGAGACACTGTCTCTAAAAAAAAAAAAAAAAGTAAAGATTGATGATGTGAGCTCAGGTCTGATGGCCTGTGGGCTCAATCTCTCCAAGGCTGTGTTGGCCACAGTGTGGTTGTAGTTGCTAATGTGTCCAGGTAGAGGTAGGGAACCTGCAGCCTTAAAGCCACACATGTGGCCTTCCAGATCCTTAAGTGCAGCCTTTTGACCCAATCCAAATTGTACAGGATCCGGACCCCTGGTCAAGAACTGGATCTATTAGTCCCCAAACCCCACAGGGAAATACTTTAGATCTATCTCTTCATTCACACAGGATAAGGACAGTTTTCTGGGTTGCCTGAGTCCTCCCTAGCCTCTGTTGTCATTTATCACAGTTGGACTATAGTTTTTCCGATAGTAAAATACTATTTCTCTATATGCATGTCTCTATTAAAAGTGGGGCAGGGCGGCACCTGTGGCTCAGTGAGTAGGGCCCTGGCCCCATATACCAAAGATGGCGAGTTCAAACCCAGCCTCGACCAAACTGCAAAACAGAAAAATAGCCGGGCACTGTGGTGGGTGCCTATAGTCCCAGCTACTCGGGAGGCTGAGACAAGAGAACCACCTAAGCCCAGGAGTTGGAGGTTGCTGTGAGCTGTGTGACGCCACAGCACTCTACCGAGGGTGATAAAGTGAAAATCTGTCTCTACAAAAAAAAAGAGTGGGGCAGTGAAACAAGAAAAATGACTTATATTGTGAAGTTGAAGAAAGTTCCTGGTTGTTTAATACACAGATCATCCTGGATGATCCAGGTGGGTACTGAGGATAACTTTGTAAACAGAAGATTAAATCTCTTAACCAGAGTTCACCATTAAAATTGTGATTATAATTATTCTGTCACACATACCAAGTTAAATACTCAATACTCAATATGCACAAATAAGTCTTAATTCCAAGAATTTTTATTATTAGTTTTATTTATTTTCTCTACAAATAATTATAAACATCTCTAGTATTTTTTTTTAGTTAGTTCTAAAGCATTAGTTTTGAACAGGATGGTACTGCCCCCTAGGGGAAATTTTGGAAATTTGATGGTGTGCTTTCAGAAGTCAGAGATGGGGGAATGCTACTATTAATATTTGATAGTATGCAGCACACGGGGTACAAAAGTACCTGACATCTTGAAATATGTAAAACAATCCTGCACAACTAATATCTACCTTCTACAAATTCCAACGATCCTGTCATGTAAGAAATGCAACTTCATAATTCAGACCAGAGCCACAGTTTACGTGCATTCAATATTTTGCGCATAGTTATAACAGACTGAATTTTCTAGGAATATCATCATCTTGAAACTGAAGGAGATATTGTACTTTGATTTGTTCTTAACATTACCAAGAGTTATTCACCTTTTCAGAAAGTCATGTTGCTGGTAGCAATGCACTTCACTCAGTCTGTATTTGCAGCTATCACATTTGTGATGATTAGATATAAATATACATGGTGGCCACAAAGTTCATGTGGAATTTACAATAGTGTGCGATTGCACACAAATTTTATGGCCATCCTGTATAGATGTATTTCTTAACCTCTTGTTTCAAACATCAGATATAAAAAGTAAGCATTAAGAATTTTTAAATAAGCAATAGAAATTTATTTCTCATGGTCTGGAGGCTGGGAAGTCCAAGATCACAGTATGAGTAGAACTGGTGTTTGGTGAAGGCCTGTTCCATAGTTGGTGATTTTCTACATAGTAGCAACATCCTCACATGGTAGGAAAGGCAGAGGGAAGTTGCTTCCTCCGTTTCTGTGATTCTGGAGTGTGGGCAACGGCAGACCCTCTGCTCAGGTTTCACAAGGGATCAGCCAAGGTTTGGGCTCTCATCTAAGACTCGAGCTCATTCCAGTTGTTGGCAGAATTCCATTCCTTGTGGCTGTGTAACTGCGGTCCCATTTTCTTGCTCTAGCTGTTGCCTGGGACCACTCTCAGCTGTACAAGCTGCCTATAGTCCTGGCCATGTGGCCCCATAGTCAGTTCATAACGATTTCTTCCTTCCAGGCCAGAAGCAGCTTGTCACTCTGAATTCCAGCACTAAAAATTTTTATTGTGATATCCTAAATCCAAACTAATATGGATACAGGGCAGCGTCTGTAGCTCAGCAGGTAGGGCACCAGCCACATGCACTGAGGCTGCTGAGTTCAAACCAAGCCCCTATTAGCTAAAACAACAATGACAACTGCAACAAAAAAATAGCCTGCGTTGCGGCAGGTGCCTATAATCCCAGCTACTTGGGAGGCAGAAGCAAGAGAATCTCTTAAACCCAAGAGTTTGAGGTTGCTGTGAGCTATGACACCTCGACACTTACCCAGCGGTGACAGCTTGAGACTCTTTCTCAAAAAAAAAAAAAAAACTAATATGGATACAAGTGACTAATTCTCTCATTTTATCTTCTGGTTTAATTGTGCTTGAGCATATACATATTGAAATATATACTACTTTATTATAAATAATTTTCTTTCATTTCTGGTTTGTTTGTCTTTGTTATTTTTTTGAGACAGAGCCTCAAGCTGTCACCCTGGGTAGAGTGCTGTGACATCACAACTCACAGCAACCTCCAACTCCTGGGCTCAAGTGAGTCTCCTGCCCCCGCCTCCCAAGTAGCTGGGATTACAGGCGCCTGCCACATGCCCAGCTATTTTTGGTTGCAGCCCTCATTGTTGTTTGGCGTGCCAGGCTGGATTCAAACCAGCCAACTCAGGTGTATGTGGCTGGCACCTTAGCCACTTGAGCCACAGGCGCCGAGCCTCATTTCTGTTTTATATTCTAGTTTGGGCAATATCTTGTGCATCATTAGATGATGTTATTTGTGAATTTCATTTCTGGATACTACAGGGGATTACAAAGTATTTTTAATCTTCACAAAAAAATGTACAGCCCTAGAGTAACAATTCTGATACTGCAATCCACAGTGAGATTTTAAATCACATAACAAATTTATAAACTTTAAAAACACTGTGATATTGTTGCCAGGAGGTAGAGCTTTTCATGACAGAATAGAAATTGCCCAAACAAGTATTCTGGTCTGTAGACTAGCATATGAGTTTTTAATACAAAAATGGAATATAAAATCAAAGATGAAATGAAAGATGATTTAATCCACAGTGTTGGCGCAACTGGCTAAGACACATATAAGATATGTAAACCAATAAGTTCTAAATGGATCAAAAATTATTTTGAAAAAGTGAAACCCCAGAAGAATCTAAAGAAAATACCAGTGATCATGTATCTGATAGCTAACAGAAATGCCCTTTTTAGGCACACAAAGACCAAAAAACAAGAAGGAAAAATATTGGCGTGTTTACATAAATATTAAAACTTTCTATGAATAAAAACCACCACCAAAAAAAAAAAAAGGCAGTGATAAACTGGAAACCAAAATTTGCAACATCTTGGAAGATTGGATTAAGATAATTAATACATCATGAGTTCTATGCACCAACAAGGAAAAAATAATTGCAACAGAATCAAATACCATAATTCACAAAATACAGACTACATAAGCCTAATAAACTTAAAAATAGTTTAGCTAGTGGTAAAAAGGCATGTAAATTAAAATAAGTCAGCATTTTTCGCCTATTAAATCAGTAAAGGTGTTTTTAAATGACAAAGCTATTAGTGAGCAGTGGGAAAAAAATGGATCCCCCCACACCCTTCTGTGGGGGGTGTAAACTGATCCTGACAGTAAGCACCAGTGCTATGAGGAAAAGGCAGTTTCTGACACAGCAATTCCACCTCTAGAAATACACAGAACATACCCTACGACGTTAGCACTTCATGCCAAGATAACCTCTAAGACTAAAAATTAGAAAGAATTTAAACCCTTAAAATGAGCTATATAGTGCATCCACAGGACAGAATATTTGATGACAATTAAATGTCATGTTAAAGTTTTGCGAAAGGCGAACGTGTGGGGATGGAAAACACATCAGTGGTCGCCTGGCCCGGGTCACTCCAAAGGAGCTTGAGAGAATTTCAGGGGACAGGAAGAGGGGTGATAACAAGTTCTATATGCGAGCGGGTGGTTCCAGGACCGAAAAAGCTCACCCAGACTCATGGAAGTGTACAGTAAAAGGGTGAATTTGACTTTAGGTAAATGACACCTCAATTAACGTGCCTGGGGAAAAAAATCTTGCGGAAGAATCTCCCACAACCGGGGAAATGGAAATGGCCGAGTAAACGGAGCCGGTAATTTGCAAAGCAGTGAGCGCAGTGTGCCCGGACCTCGGCGGGGCGAGGAGGGTTTACACACGCGGGGCAGACGCACTGGACGGAAGAGCGCCAGGACACGCCG
>CAUYON010180252.1:0-14327 GCA_963573935.1 Arctocebus calabarensis
CTCACTTTATCACCCTTGGTAGAGTGCCATGGCATCACAGCTCACAGCAACCTCCAACTGCTGGGCTTAGGTGATTCTCTTGCTTCAGCCTTCTGAGTAGCTGGGACTACAGGCACCCGCCACAACGCCCGGCAATGTTTTGGTTGCAGTTTGGGATTGAACCCACCACCCTCAGTATATGGGACTGGCACCCTACTCACTAGGCCACAGGTGCCGCCCTGTTAATAACATTCTTGAAGAAGACTACAATTAAAGTTTCATGTTAGAAACATATTTCCGTATTTGTTTGCTATGGTTTTCAGAAACTGCTACTTGAAAAAAAAACTGTGGCCTACCCTACAATGATAATGAGGAACCCTGGGGCTACCTACATGCTGGGCTGAGTGTGAATGGCCCAGAGTGGAGCCCAGCCCCAGAGGAGGGTCCCAGGGCTGGGCTGAGTAGCTGTAACAGGAGGTGCTGATATTTAAAAAGATTATGATATTCGCAATTCACAATGTCAAAAAATAGAACTTTTGTAATAATATTAAAGATCATTCTATTATTTTTCCTAGAAAAAAGCTCTGATTTCACCAATAAGATAAAGAGGCTTGGCACCTGTAGCTAAGAGGTTAGGGCGCTGGCCACATGCACTGGGGCAGGAGGGTTCGAACCTGGCCCAGGCCTGCTAAACAACAATGACAACTGCAACAACAAAAAATATAGCTGGGTGTTGTGGCAGGCACCTGTAGTCCCAGCTAATTGGAAGGCTGAGGCAAGAGAATCGTTTAAGCCCAGCAGTTGGAGGCTGACGTCACAGCACTCTAATGAGGGTGACATAGTGAGACTCTTGCCTCAAAAAAAAAAAAAAAAAGAAGAAGAAAGTAAAGACACTTAAGAAATCTTTATTATTATTATTTTTTTTTTGAGACAGAGTCTCAAGCTGTCGCCCTGGGTAGAGTGCCGTGGCATCATAGCTCACAGCAACCTTAAACTCTTGGACTTAAGCAATTCTCTTGTCTCAGCCTCCCAAGTAGCTGGGACTACAGGCACCCACCACGAAGTCCAGCTATTTTTTTGGCTGTAGTTGTCATTGTTGTTTGGCAGGTCCAGGCTGGATTTGAACCCACCAGCCTTGATGTATGTGGCTGGTGCCCTAGCTGCTGCGGTGCCAAGGCAGACACTTAAGAAATCTTCAAAACAGGTGTCTGATTACATAAATAGAACAGCTGGACAAGTGTGAAAAGCCTACATAAGTTACATAAGATGATGTATCAGAAGGAAAGTTCTTTATCGTTTTTAAAATCCTCGTTACAGAAAAAAGTCCCCTAGACTTGGGGGCTGTGACATGGCTTATGCAGGCCACCTGCCTAAAAAATTATGCCATGGTAGGTGAGTCAAGCTTACTTGGTTAATTCTAGTGACCCTGTTTTTTCATAAACATATAACCAATCATCAATATCTAGTGGGTTTTCCCTGAGATTTCTCAGGACCATGAAACAATGGCCTAAGTTTTGCTTGCAGGAATGGAGTGAATGCAGCAAATTAAATAGATAGACTTCTGCAGAAAGAGAAGTATAAGTGAACTTGTAGCTTATTTGGTGAGGATAGAAGATCTTGGAGTTGGAGTAGACTGACTTCCTGTGCTCACCAATACTTTACAGAAAGAAAAACAATGTATTTCACTTGGCTCCTATGTAGACTTGTTGCCCCTAGTAAAGTCACTACTTAACGACAAATTTGGAGAATATGTAATAGTTGGATTAAACTGTCCTCATATAGTCATAAAAGTTGTCAGAACTATCATTCAAAATAGAAATTACAAATGATGGAAATATTGAGATTCTAAAACAGTAATTCAGTGGATTGTGGGAATAGGAAAACCATTTTACTTTGGTTCCAGGATATATAGCTACAGTTGTAGATACTTATTTATTACAGTTGCATTGAGAGATTTCATCTACTAGAGAGTATTTGGTTATTCAAAACATCTCTGGAGGCTCAGCAGGGTGGCTCAAGCCTATAATCCTAGCTTTCTGGGAGGCCCAGGCAGGTAGATTGCTTGAGCTCAGGAATTCAAGACCAGCCTGAGCAAGAACGAGACCTTGTGTCTAAAAAATACCCGTGTGTGGGCGGCACCTGTGGCTCATTTAGTAGGGCTCTGGCCCCATATACTGAAGGTGGCGGGTTCGCCTCGGCGAACTGCAAAAAAAAAAAAAAAAATCCCATGTGTTGTGGTGGGTTTCTGTAATCCCAGCTACTCAGGAGGCTGAGGCAAGAGGATCACTGGAGCCCAAGTTTGAGGTTGCTGTGAGCTGTGATGCCAGTCTCAAGAGTGAGATTCTATCTCAAAAACAAAAAAAATTTCTGGACTAAATTATCTACAAAAAAGAGATCTTGTCTGAGAACAATGAACTGTGGAAGAAATTAAAGAAATTAAAACCATTTTGTCTTTTAAGAATTACAAAATGGCCAGGGGCCTCACGCCCTGTGATCCTTAGCATGCTGGAGTGGGTGAATTGCTTGATCTCATGAGTACAAGACCAGCCCTTCTCTACTATAAATAGAAAAACTGAGGCAGGAGGATCACTTGAGCCCAAGAGTTGGAGGTTGCTGTGAGCTATGACACCACGGCATTCTACCCAGGGCAAGGAAAAAAAACTTACAAAATGAAACCACTAATAAAACCTTAACAATCTACTTCACATTAAATTGGAAAAATATCCAAAAGGAGCTGTTGCAGCCCATACAGCCTATGGCTAGGAGCAATGAGAGTTATAAGAAATACCTGTATTGCTCAATAATGGAACACCTTGGTGGAAAGGGCATGGAGAGGGATTTAGCTCTCCTAACAAGCATGAGAGCTCGCGAGATGAGAGCTGTGGTGAATTGGCAGTCTCTACACCTGTGGTGTTGAGAGGCATGAAATTAGCCTCATATCAGGGTTTAGGAGAAGGCAGACAGGGAGCATGTGCATTCTATCACGGACGCACTCTGTCTCCTCTCCTGCCTGCAGAACGTCAGCACGGCGTCTCTCTGCTGAAGATCACCAAGCTCTGCTAAAGACTAAGATCTATCTTTCTAAGAAGACTGCTTTATTCTCTCTAAGACTCACTCTCTCTCTCTTTCCAGCTAAAGTAGACAGCCCTCAGGCACCTAAGAGAAACTGTACCTGAGCAAGGTAACTTAGCAGTCCGCATCTGGAACCTAGTTAAGCTGGGCCCGAGACCTGGCCAGTTCAGGACCCTGACAAGGAGCAGCTTTAACTTCAATGAAGTGAAAGTACACTAGGAAGACTGCTCACTGTTGCTGCATTTGTGATTTAATATGTTTATTTGGCAACACTGTTTAAGAACCACTGGGTCTGAATGCAATCTAACATTAAAAAAAATAAATAATGTAGGCTTGGTGCCTATGGTTCAGCGGCTAGGGCACCCGCCACATACACTGGCGGGTTCAAATCCAGCCTGGGCCTGCCAAACAACGATAACTGCAACCAAAAAATAGCCGGGCGTTGTGGCAGGTGCCTGTAGTCCTAGCTACTTGGGAACCTGAGGCAAGAGAATCACCTGAGCCCAAGAGTTTGAAGTTGCTGTGAGCTATGACACTACTGCATCTACAGAGGGTGACAAAGTGAGACTTTTATAAGGCCCAGGGCAGTGACTCATGCCTGTAATTCTAGCACTTTGGGAGGCTGAGGTGGGTGGACTGCCTGAGCTCAGGAGTTGGAGACCAGCCTGAGCCAGAGCAAGACCTTGTCTCTAAAAATAGCCGGGTGTTGTGGTGGGTACCTATAGTCCCAGTTACTTGGGAGGCCGAGGCAAGGAAATCCCTTAAGCCCAAGAGTTGGAGATTGCTGTTAGCTGTGATGCCATGGCACTCTACTGAGGGCTACAATGTAAGACTCTGTCTCAAGAGGAAAAAAAAAATTATAGAATGTGGAAAAATAAGATAGGACTTATTACTAGGAACTATAAAGAGTCTCACTCTGTGCCCTGGGTAGAGTACTGTGGCATTGTAGTTCACAGCAATCTCAAACTCTCGGGCTCAAGTGATCCCCTTGTGTCAGGCTCCTGAGTAGCCAAGACTACAGATGCCTGCCAGGATACCCAGCTAGTTTTTCTATTCTTAGTAGAGATGAGGTCTCACTTTTTTTTTGCTCAGGCTGGTCTTGAACACCTGAGCTCAGTACCTGCCTTGGTCTCCTAGAGTGCTAGGATTATAGGAGTGAGCCACCATGTTCAGTTATCATTAACTTTTTAAATATTTTGTTTCATTAAAAAATAGAACAGTTAAATATGTGTAGCTATTTTTTTTTTCTTTTTGGAGTTTTTGGCTGGGGCCAGGGCCAGGTTTGAATTCATCACCTCCGGTATATGGGGCTGGCACCCTACCCCTTGCGCCACAGGTGCCACCCGTGTGTAGCTATTTTCTTATGCTGAAAAGACCAAAGGTTTAAAACATAAAAAAAAAAAAAAAAAAAAAAAAAGAATCCTTACATTTAAGAGGGATAGTCTGTCTCCATTAAGGTTCAGGTTAAATGCTTTTAATACTCATGATTCTTTGTAATAATTCACAAAAACCATAAGTTTGTTTTTTCACAAACATGAAAAAATTTATAAAAAAATACATTAAAATTCATGCACATTGCAGGACCTTTTCAGTGGTAACTACTATGGTAGGTTTACCCACAGTGTTCTCTACCCTTCTGTGCCTCGTGGCTACACAGCACGTGGCAGCATTTTACAGAAGGCAGGAAGAATGGATGAGGATAACCTGGGGGAAGAGCGTCATCCGGGGGGCTGAGAGGATCATTATCTTGACTTTGTTATAACCTACATGCAGCGCAAAAATTGGGAAGCTTCATATCTGGGCTGAAAATAAAATTAATGGTGAAATATGTGGACGAGGCTTCTAAGAAGGAGATTAAAGACATCCTCGTCCAGTATGACCAGACCCAGCTTGTAGCTGATCCCTGTAGCTGCAAGTCCAAAAAGTTTTTGGAGGCCCTGGTGTCCGAGCTTGCTATCAGAAATCTTACTAAGATTACATGATAAGAATTATTACAAAGAATCTTACATGATAAGCCTATCATGTAGGTTGGGGATCACCTGTACAATAAACAATGGTTGTAGGATTTCAAGGTAAAAAAAAGAAAAAAATTCTTACAAGAACAAGTAGGCACTGCAAATGTGGTAGCCTGCTATAGACATTTACCATAGAAGAAAAACAGATATGGATAATAAGGAGGTTTTTATATGTGACAAACCTCACACAGGTGAGTATCCCAGTCTGAATGACATCTTTTAGCATTAGCTGTGCTTACCTACTCTAGCAATTTCTTCATTGAGACCATTCAACTTTTGATCAAGAATGGCTGAATGAGACTCCAAATTGCTCATGTATGCCTGGTATTTTTGAACATCGCCTTGTAAGGATGCTTTGAGTTTTCTTAATGACTCTAGACGATTCTTTAAGAGAAAAGAATATTAAGTTAATTATTCTCATCAATCATTCCATACTTTAAAGAAAGAAGTCAGTATAGGATAGAAAAAACCAAGGGCCAGGGTCGAAAAAGTACATTTTTAATTTGGTATTTTATAGAACAGTCTGGGCGTTTCACTAATAATACACAAAATAAAATCAGATCTCTGTATGTTAACACTCAGTCTTTAGAGAACTCTTAGGATACAATATATTATACATGTACAAACCATTTATTACCATTTCTTTTTCACTAACTCTAAAACTCAGGGCCTCTTGTGAATAATGCTCCTGGGAGGTATACAACATGGGGTCTTATGAAAATAGGTAAGAATCTTTCATCATATTCTGAGCACCATTAGTCTAAGACTGATAAACCACAAGGGAAAACAAGGCTCCATGGACACCAAACATGTTTTCAATGGGAGTTTTATCCTGTGTGAAAATTCAACTTTTAAGAAGCTTAGTTTGTTCACCAAATTTTAAAAATTTTTGATAAAGAAGCTTGTATCCTCTAAGGACATCCAAGAGTCTGAAAGAGTTCCTAAGTAAGTATATAAGCATATTTACTAACCGGTTCCTTTTCTCTTTCTTGTTCCAATCTTGCAATCTGTTCATTCAATGCTTTGTTTTTTGCTTCTAATGATTCCAGCTTGGAAGCATCTACATTAAATAAATCCTCTGGAGACAAAACCGCAAAACTTTGTTAAGATCTTAAATCTGCCTAGAAATACGTTCCTCCCCAGGTTTTCACCGCTGCTTACTCCTTCACTGCCTTCCGGTCTCATTCTTTATAAAACAGCATCCCTTCACTTTACCCGCTGCACTTTCTATTCCTCTTGCCCTGTTGGATGTTGCTCCATCACATTTGTCATCTTTCGACTTCCAGTTGCTCATTTCATAATTTTCCCTTTCCATAAAAGGCAGGCTCCTCAGGGTGGCGCCTATGGCTCAGTGGGTAGGGCGCCGGCCCCATATACCGAGGGTGGTGGGTTCAGGGCCTATAGTCCTAGTTACTCCGGAGGCTGAGGCAAGAGAATCGCCTAAGCCCAAGAGATGGAGGTTGCTGTGAGCTGTGACACAATAGCACTCTACCGAGAGTGACAAAGTGAGACTCTGTCCCCCCCTCCCCCCAAAAAAAGGAGGCTCCTCAGACCAGGGATGTCTAATCTCTTATTTATTACTGTATTCTCAGTGCCTAGATAGTGGCTGGCATGGAGTAGATATACAATAAACATTTGTTTGAACAAATAAATATAACATATGCTTAAAAAATTACATATGGAAATATGAAATTACTAGATGCTTAGATCACTATAAGTATCTTCCCTTAAAACAAAGCATCATTTATCTTGCTCTCTTTCCCATGTGAAGAAGCTGAAATTGTCCTGGTTACTCTTCCAGAAGGTACATCCTCAGGGGAACCTAAGGGAATGCTTTCACCTTTTGAGCTACTATTGGCAAGGTGATATTCTCCTCTTTCTTTTTTTTCCAGACAGTCTCACTTGGTTGCCCTTGTGGCATCATAGCTCATAGCAACCTTAAAACCCTGGGCTCAAGGATTCCTCTTGCCTCAGCCTCTTGAGTAGCTGGGACTACAGATGCCCACAACGCCTAGCTAGATTCAGAGACAGGGTCTTGCTCTTGCTCAGGCTGGTCTCAAACTCCTGAGCTCAGGTAATCCACCCACCTTGGCCTCCCACAGTGCTACAATTACTGCATGAGCCACCATGCCCAGCCAATATTCTCCTGTTTTGATTGACTCCATTGTCTATGGAGAAGTAGCTTTACACAAATTAGATTTATCTATTTTACCTACCACTCTGGCATTTCTTTTCTTTTTTTTATTGAGACACAGTCTCACTATGTCACTCTCACGGTCAAGAGCTATGGTGTCACAGTTCACAACAACCTTCAACTCTTGGCTTAGCCTCCCTAGTACTTGGGACTAGAGGTGCCCACAACAATGCCCAGCTAATTTTTGTTGCAGTTGTCATTGTTGTTTTAGCTGGTCAGGGCTGGGTTCGAACCTGCCAGCCTCAGTGTAGGTGGCTGGCGCTGTAGCCACTGTGCTACGGACTCCAAGCCCACTCCTGCATTTCATATACAAGGTTATTTCAGTAGAAGGAATAATGATGTAATATCATACCTCTGGAATGTTTTAGAGTTAACCAGCAAACTAGACTATATTGAATGAAAAATAATTTCCTTGCTTATTTGCAAATGTAATGTTTTGTAATGTTGCAGGTTTAAAAGTGACCTTAGGTCTTTTGACTAACTGGTGCTTTAATTTCTCAGTGAGTAAAGCATGGACATAATAGAGATATTATCCCTCAGGAGAAAAAAACATTTGCTGATTATCTTCCGTGCCCCTGGTAATGTATTATGTACTTTCTCCCATTACCATTTAACCCTGTAAATCTTGTCAAGTGTTAAAGTCACAAAGACAGGAAGGGGCTCTGTCTCAGGTCTAGGTCCAGCACTAGTGTTTTTACTGGCTGTTTTTCTCTCCACCAAAGCAATCATGAAAATAAAAATCAGTAGGCATCCCAATGCATTTAAAGAAAGTAGCACATATAAACAGTGGATATGGTGAAATAAGCTACCACTCCATCATCACCGTTAAAAAAAGCAAGCTCACTAGGAATGAGGACACTTACTCAGCTTTAATTGCAACTCTGCGTTCATCTCTTCAAAGCTGTCGGCACCGTTCATAAAATGCTCATAGCATTTTATGGTGTAGTCCAAAAACAACTGATTGGGTTAAGCAGATTTTAAAAACAAAGTCATGATTCTCTATTTAGTTTTACTTTTCTAGGCAAAAATTTAAATTCGAATAAAAGAAAGTCAGAAATACTAAGTAGTTCTATGAGCTTCTATAAATAAGAGGCATAAACCTGGTGTGTATCATTAATTATCCCATTTATACTTATTTAGTGTGTTACTTCTAAGTATGAATAATGAAGATGAAAATACCACAAATTTGGATAAAAGCAATATTTAAAAACACTAAATACACCATACTTTCAGATTTTGAGAAGGTCAAACAAATAAGGAAGCTTATTAATAAATACAACTCAACATAAAATGCACAGGCTCGGCGCCTGTGGCTCAGCGGGCTAAGGCGCCAGCCATGTACACCTGAGCTGGTGGGTTCAAATCCAGCCTGGGCCTGCCAAACAACAATGACGGCTGCAACCTAAAAATGGCCGGGTGTTGTGGCGGGCACCTGTGGTCCCAGCTACTTGGGAGGCGGAGGCAAGAGACTCGCTTGAGCCCAGGAATTGGAGGTTGCTGTGAGCTGTGATGCCATAGCACTCTATCCAGGGTGACAGCTTGAGGCTCTGTATCAAAAAAAAAAAAAAGATTAAAACATAAAATGCACAAACTTAACCATTTTTTAGGAAAAGCACCTTATGAAAAACTGAAATAAACTGTTGATCATCCAAGTTCAATTAAACTGACAAGGTACGTGGCTAAAATTACACTGTAACTTCAGGCTAAAAAAAAAAAAAGGCATGATAAGTAGAGATGTAAATAGCAGAATACTAGAAGTCTTTCTTTTTTTAAGATAATGTGGATTATTAAGGAATTTACTAGAATTCTAAACATTTATCCAAGAGAAAGCAACAATATAATTTGAAATCATGATGTGTTTTGTTTAATGAGACTGCATACTTTATTAGGAGTCAAGGAAGGTCGTTCAGAATTTTCCATAGCTTAGATGAAGTAAATCTCCCTCAAGACAAACCAATTCCCTTTGTGCTAATTCTCTGCTTACTAAACAATCTTATTACTTGGTTGATAGGAAAGGGGTACCTTAATTAGACAGTCTGAATATTCCTATAACTGGAAAAGTAGTGGTAAATTAAAAAATTAATACTAAAGGCAAATTAATATATTTTCATTCTACTTCAGACCAGTCTTTTGTGAATTTGGTAAGAGTGAATCAGCTTCCTTAAGCTTGGTCAATTTTGATACTATGGGTTAAAAATTGATATTTGTGTACCCACAAAGCTGAGGATCATAATCTTATTATTTTTTTTTTTTTTGAGACAGAGTCTCATTATGTTGCCTGTGGTAGAGGGCTGTGGTGTCACTGCTCACAGCAACCTTCAATTCTTGGACTTCAGTAATTCTTTTGCCTCAGCCTCCCAAGTAGTTGGGACTACAGGCACCTACCACAATGCCTGGCTATTTTTTGTTGTTTTTGTTGCAGTTGTCATTGTTGTTTAGCTGGTCTGGAGCCAGTATTGAACCCGCCAGCCTCGGTATATGTGGCTGGGGCCATAACCACTGTGCTACAGGAGCTGAGCCTGAGGATTGTAATCTTGTAAAGCTGGATACTCCAAAAACTCTCTCTTTTTTTAATCTTATCTTTTATTTCTTTTTTTGGAGCGGGGGGGCAAACGGAGTCTCACTTTGTTGTCCAGGCTAGAGTGTCATGGTGTTAGCCTAGCTCATAGTAACCTCAAACTCCTGAGTTTAAATGCTCCTCCTGACTTAGCCTCTCAAGTAGCTAGGACTACAGGCACCTGCCACAATGCCTGGCCATTTTTTGGTTATAGCCGTCATTGTTGTTTGGCAGGCTCAGGCTGCATTCGAACCCGCCACCTCAGGTGTACGTGGCTGGCGCCTTAGCCTGTTGAGCCACAGGTGCCGAGCCTATTAATAATATTTTCAACTTATGATGGGCTTACCGTAATGTTACTCCACAGTAAATTGAGGAGCATCTGTATTAATTTTAATAGTGACGTTTAATGTCAAATTTATAATGTCAAGGCAACTCATTATTACAGTTTGTGGTAATGTATGTTACCTTATTATACATAATTCCATCTTCAGTTTCTTCTCCCCAAGGATGTCCATCATCAAATAAAGGTGAATTTTCTTTCATGGCAGTATGTATCTAATTGGTACATAAGCAATATATTAAGTTAATTAAACTGATGTGAAAACATACAGCTTTTTTTTTTTTTGAGACAGGGTTTTACTTTGTCACCCTGGGTAGAGTGTTCCATTTTAGAACATCAGTTTTACATATCTTTAAAAAATATATAACCTTTCAAATATAAAAAAATTAAAATTTTTAAATGAAATTGCTATAAAATATATAGATATAAATGCAGTTATACTAGATATATCAAGAAATATGTATTTAAATCTTTACAAATAGATATAAATATATACATGCTTACATCTAGTATAATGAAAAGTATAAGAATACCAACTTTTAAGAACATGTCTGCATTAAGGACACATAAAACAAGAATGTGGTTTCTGTTGAAGGTACTTGTAACATTTATTGCGTACAGAGGAAGGATGCAAGGGAGCTCTATTAACCTGCTCTCTACCTCATCTCTCCAGGATTTTGGTTGACAGATTTAATGAAGTCTGAAAGACATGCAGGGTAGAATCCAAGATGAACAATAGAATCTTCCCCCGTTACCAGGGTAAAGACAGTTTCTGATGCCTTGTCAAAGGTCCTTGTGAAAACTCTTGGTACTCTGCATGCAGACTCAAGGAGAGCCTTACACAAGGACAAAAAGATCTCTAGGATCTAAAGAAAAGTCTACTGAAAGAACAGAAAAGTTATGAACTAAGGCGAAGATTTGGTTGAAAGAGTTTCAACCTGAAATTATATAGAGTTAAAAAGAATTACTGCGTTGAGTCATCAGCTAAAGGTTTCTGAACATAATACCACGTGCCAACATTGTGAAAGATCAGAGGTAGGGGCATGACTCAGAGGGGTCTGAGATAAGTCATGCCCACGTCCACTTTGAGCACGAACCAAAAGACTCACAACATAAAGCTCTCGGAGTACATACAAACCTGTTCATAATTATTAGCAGAGGAGACATGGTAGTTTTGGCTAAATTACTATTACTTAAACACTGTAATAAGGACTAATTATGTACCAAGCTCTGTGCAAGGATAATGAGAATGAAAGAAGAATTCAAACTTCAAAAAACATTAATAGTTCAAAACGTAACAAAGGAATAATAAGTAATAAACAAATAGAGGCTATTAGGGAATGAATATATTAATATTACATCAATGGGTTAAGAGAAAAACAATAATCTTAAAAGATCCTGCAAAAGCTTATGATAATCTTCAAAGATCATTCTTGATAAAAGTAGATAAACTTCAACATGAAAAATATTATTCTCTTTCAAACATAACTAAATGACAAATCAGAACTATTTCACTTAAGAACAGTGGAAGTAATAAAATCAACTGAGAATAAGAATAGCAATAAGGCAATTCAATAAAGACAGTCACAAAAGCATTTAGTAATAACTCTAGAAAGAGAATAAAAAAGAAAATGTTGGCTTGGTGCCTGTGGCTCAGCGGGCTAAGGCGCCAGCCACATACACCTGAGCTGGCAGGTTCGAATCCAGCCCGGGCCCACCAAACAACTACGATTGCAACCAAAAGATGGCCGGGCATTGTGGTGGGCACCTATAGTCCCAGCTACTTGGGAGGCGGAGGCAGGAGAGTCGCTTGAGTCCAGGAATTTGAGGTTGCTGTGAGCTGATGATGCCACAGCACTCTATCCAGGGTAAAAGGTTGAGACTCTGTCTCAAAAAAAAAAAAAGAAAATGTTCAGCTTGGTGCCTGTAGCTCAGAGGGTAGGGCCACATATACTGGAGCTGGTGGGTTCAAATCCAGCCCGGCCTGCCAAACAATGACAACTACAACCAAAAAATAGCTGGGTGTTGCGGCGGGCGCCTATAGTCCCAGATAGTCCCAGGTACTTGGGAGGCTGAGGCAAGAGAATTGCTTAAGCCCAAGAGTTTGAGGTTGCTGTGAGCTGTGACACCACAGTACTCTACTGACGGTGACAAAGTGAGACTCTGTCTCAAAAAAAAAAAGAAAAAAAAAAAAAGAAAATGTTCACTCAATCCTCAATCCTCCCACTGCAGCCTCCTAAAGTGCTGGGATTATAGGAATGAGCCACTACACCTGAGCAGAGTAACAAAACACATGGAATTACTGGATTAAAAAATATGTTGTTCAGGCCAGGGGCTGTGGCTCACGCCTGTAATCCGAGCATTCTGGGAGGCTGAGTTGCGTGGATGGCCTGAGCTCACAGGTGTGAGACTAACCTGAGCAAGAGGGAGACCCTGTCTCTGAAAAATAGCTGGGCTTTGCCGCAGGCACCTGTAGTCCCAGCTACTTGGGGGGCAAGAGAATCACTTGAGCCCAAGAGTTTGAGGTTGCTGTGAGCTATGATGCCATAGACCTCTACCAAGGGTGACAAAGTGGGACTCTGTCTCAAGAAAAAAAAAGTTTAAAACAAAGAAAACTACAAAATCACAAAAACTGGTCAGGTGTAGTGGTTCATTCCTGTAATCCCAGCACTTTAGGAGGCTCCAGTGGGAGGATTGCTGCCAGCAGTTTAACACCAGTCTGGGCAACATAGAGTGACTCAGTATCCTCCCCCTAAAAAGAAAAAAAAAATTAGTCGGGTCTGTTTGGCCACCACTGTAATTCTAGCTACTCAGGAGGAGGAAGTGGGAAGATCACATAAACCTAGGAGCTGAAGGCTGCAGTAAGCTATGATCGCGACACTGCACTCCAGCCTGGGTGACAGAGTGAGACTCTGTCTCTATTAGGAAAAAAAAACCAAAATCCCTCCCAATAAACTAGCCACACATAGTGGCTCACGCCTGTAATCCTAGCACTTTGGGAAGCTTAGATAGGGGAATTGCTTCATTTCAGGAGCTTTATCTCAGGAGTCCAGCATGAGCAAGAGTGAGACCCTATCTCTACGAAAAATAGAAAAACTGGTAGGCGTTGTATTGGGCACCTACAATCCCAACTACCTCAGAGGCTGAGGCAAGAGGATTTGGAGTCCAAGAGTTTGAGATTGCTGTGAACTATGACACTACAGCAATCTACCCAGGGTAACAGAGTGAGACTGTCTAAAAAAAAAATAAATAAAATAAAAAACAAAATCTTACTGAAGGAATGAGACTAAATATTGTGAAGATGGGAACTTCTCCCTAATATATTTATGAATTTAATGTGATGCCAATAAAAAAAAAAATCACATTATAAAATTTAGAATTTGAGGTGAGATATGAGGCAAAAGAATCGCTTAAGCCCAAGAGTTTGAGGTTGCTGTGAGCTGTGACACCATAGCACTCTACCAAGGGCAACATAGTGAGATTCTGTCTCAAAAAAAAAAACTGTAATACTAAATATACACTGATAACAAAAGATACAAGTCATGTTTGACTTCTGCAATTACAAGAGATGCTCAAAGTGGTCAATGTCAATGTCCTGACACTTGTGAAACTTACACCTCCATTGCTATACTTCCACAATGTTCCTGAATTTCAAATACCACTTTAAAACGGTCTTGCACTCGATGACAAGTGTGCTTCTGCCATTTTCTTTGACTTTGTGCCTGTCTCATGGTTGACACTAGAATTCATTTAACTCCATCTTTTGAGTAAATGTCATATTACACAGTTACTATAATTCAATTCAACTTTGAAAAGTAATATATAGATAACATCTCTTAAAATGTGTAAACCCCTAGTATATTAAATTTTTTGAGACCCCCCAGAATATCAAAAGGTGACAGGAATAAGAATTGTCATGGGCTCGGCGCCTGTGGCTCAGCGGGCTAAGGCGTCAGCCATGTAAACCTGAGCTGGCGGGTTCGAATCCAGCCTGGGCCTGCCAACAATGAAGGCTGCAACCCAAACAAAAAAAATAGCCGGGCGTTGTGGCGGGCGCCTGTAGTCCCAGCTACTTGGGAGGCAGAGGCAGGAGACTCGCTTGAGCCCAGGAACTGGAGGTTGCTGTGAGCTGTAATGCCACGACACTCTACCCAGGGCGACAGCTTGAGG
>CAUYON010180254.1:0-23210 GCA_963573935.1 Arctocebus calabarensis
GAGTTGATCTACTCTGGTTATTCATATTGCCAGAGTTTTTCTGTTGATTCCACCTCATGATTATTTTTCACTATTGCCTATGACCTTCCTCAGAGTTGGGGAGGTGTCTCTCCCAGATCAGACCCTGGCAGAATCACTCTGTGGTTACTGGATCTTTGTAGGGAGTGACCCTGTGTTTCTAATGATTTCTCAAATCCTGCAGGGTGGAGAGCTTAATTCTTCCTCAGCCTGCTTAGAAGACACTTTAAATTGCTAACTGGGACTAAGCCGAAGCTTTCCCAGGAAAGCACTGTGGCTGGGATCCTTCCTTGAGTGGCTATCCACTTACCCAATGTGCCAAAACAGGTCTCACCCTATGCCCCTGAGGGCTAAGGCTGCAAGGCGTCTCAGTCCCTGCCTTTGGCTGCTCAGTCACTAGATTACTCGCTCCCACCCAATGCCTGTTCTGCAACCCTGAGGGTGGAGCTTGCCAGGGCAGTTCTCCCACAATGGCTCCACACAGCTCACCACTAAACACTGGCAGCTCCGTCTGACTTGGTGGCCCAGTGTGGGGCCCCAGACAACACTCAAAACCCCACCCGCACTCCTGCCGAAGTTCTCCCAAGGCAGTTCAACCAAGTGCCAAGTCCAAAAGAAACCCAAACGGCTCACAGGCAAGGCCCCTCCAGCCTGCAGTCCCACCGTTGCCCCACCCACAGCGCTGACAGGATCAGAGTGAAGGAATGAACAGACATAACCACTTGCCCAATCTCCGCCGCTTTAGCCCTCCTCAGGGTGTCCAGAAGCCTCACGCTGTCTCTCTGTGTCCCCAAAGGGAAGTCTTTGGGCAGATCCTGCTTGGCAGAGATGCTCGAAGTTCTCTCTCCCCAGTCTCACCATGCCCAGCCGCAAAGAAGCTGTTACTCGTCCGTCATCTTGTTCCACCCTCTTCTTCTTTATTTCTAATAATTATTCTTGTTTTTATTAATCTTCTTTAGGTTATATATTCATGAAAATTCTTCTTTATTATTTTTTTTGATATTTATGTTCTCATATCAGCACATACATCTTACAAAATCATATTTTCAGATTTTTCTTTTTAATCTTATTTGACAAATTTTGGCTTTAAATTTAACTAGTTTACTTCTAATGTTATTATTAACATGTTTGGGGTGAATCTACTGTTCTTCTTCTTTTCTTTTTTAAATTTATTGTTGGGGATTCATTGAGGGTACAAGAAACCAGGTTACACTGATTGCATTTTTTAGGTAAAGACTCTCATACACTCGTGTCTTACCCCCAAAAGGTGTGAAACACACCAAGATCCCACCCCTTCACTCCTTCCCTCTCTCTGCTCTATTATTTTACATTTACCTAGCTCTTTGATGTTCCCTTTCTCTCTTTTCTTATATTATTTTATGTTATGCAAAATAAATTAAAATTATTTCATTTTTTGGTAGCTTCATAAACATGTTTATAGAATTCCTATTTAAATTGATAGAGTCTACTGTAGTGAATGTATAATTTTACTTTTTCACAGATAATATCAGAGTCATATAACACTTATCTCCACCCATCACATTCTATCTTGTGTTCAAACATGCCATACAGATTATTCCAGACCTATTCATGATGTATCTGATGGAGTTACATATTTTGTCTATACAATTATCTCTATATTTAAGTTTTGTTGGTAATAATTTCTTTGTGTACTTCTTATTTTCACCTGGGATCAGTTTTTCTCTACCTAAAGAACTTACTTCTTTTCAATTATAGGTCAGTTAAGATGAATTCTCTTAATATTTGGTTTTCATGAATGCTGGTTTTACTTTTACTTTTAACATAGACTTTTGCCTTTCATTATTTTAGTATAGGTAGATGCTGCATCGGAGCGTCCAACCTGTGGCCCACAGGCCACATGCATATTATTTAACAATTGTTTGGCTGATCTGTGGTGTTGCATGTCTCAAAAAAGTATGCACAGACATTTTCTTTTGCTCATCTGCTGTCTTTAGTGTTCGTGTATTTAATTGTGCCTCAAGACAGTTCTTCCAATGTGTGGCAGGAAAGAAAAAATTATTGGCCACTCTGGTGTCCTATTTTTTGTGCCAAGGTACCTTTTTGCCTATGATAATAAGAATTTCTCTTGAAATGTGAAGTTTGCTGCTGTCTTTCATCCTTTTGGAGTTTTTCTTGGTCATTACATCTTTGAATGTTTCTTTTTCTCTATTTACTCCTGTCCTCCTCTTATGGGACTTCAATTACCTAATATTTTTATTTGTATCTTTCCCCATACATCTTATATGTCTTTGATGTATTTTTTATATTTTCCTTCTTTTTTGTTGGTGTGCTTTGGTATAAACACTTTGTAGTTTACACTAATCCATTTTTCCATTCTCCGTTTGGGTCCTTAGCTGTTTCCAATTTACTTTCAAGTTCATTTTTTATATTTTTTATTCTGACATTTTTCTGTCACAAATTTCTAGAATGCTTTTTAATATGTTCTAATTTTATTTAAGTCAAATATCTTATCTATTTTCTGGAACATTCTACTCATAATTATTTTTAAATCCCGGTATGATAAATCTTATGTGTAGAATACATGAATACGTATTTATATTTTATCATATATATTTTTTCTCTGTAATTTTTTTCTTAATGTAGACAACATGATGTCACTTTAACATTGGTATTATAAGCCATACCTGTTGAGGAGTTTATGGATTAAGAGTTTTTTTTTCTTTAGCCCAGTCAGTTACTGAGATGAGGCTTTCATCATCCCAGCAACCTCCACACTTCATTCACAGTTCCACAATTTCTCCACTAATATAATAACTGCTTTCTTCCCATTGTTTCTTTTAAAATCAATGCTCATGCTATTCTGGATATTATAAGAAAATTATATGTGGTCATGTAAATTATGTACTTGTTAGGGATTGAGGATTTGCGTTTCTCTAAAATTCACATGCAGAAGCCACAGCCTTAAATGTGATGCTGTTCAGGCATGGACCTTTTCAGATAATTAAATTCAGAAGACAATAGGGTCTCATGATGGAATTAGTGTTCGTATGAATTATGCACCAGAGAGCTAACTTTTACCCTCTCCCCCGTGTGACATACAGGAGGAAGGCAACAGCTTCAAGCCAGGAGATAGACTCTTATCAGAACGTAACCACACTCATGCCCTGCTCTCAGAATCCCAGCCTCCAGAATTATGTGATGGAATTTTATGTTATTTATGGCATCCATTCTTTCGCAGCCTGAGACAATTAATACATGCCTTGGAATGAATATACATTATATATACATGCATATATAAAAGTTCTGAGAGTTGGGCCAATTGAGGATGCTAAGAAATAAAGAGCAGTGGTTCTAGAAATTTAAACAGCTGAAGAATCCTGGACAATTTATTAATTACAGATTAAGGGGCCTCACCTTGAGTTTCCGATTCAGTGTCCCCGTGTGTTTTTCCAAGAATTCTCATTTCTGCAAAACTTTAAGAGTATGTTGGTCTTCTTGACCTATGGCCTCGACTAGGAAAACAAAAGCTATAGAATTACAAATACAAAAATATATTTCTTCAAAATATTTTAAACCTGTCAACCATTCATTTTTGCCCTGGTTAGCTTTGTAATTCAAAACAGTTATAATCTGTTCTTAAACAGATTTCAAATTATTTTTATTCCAAAATAATTTAAAACATTTTCTCTTGTGGTAAAATATGTCACCTTAAAATAGGAAGAAGAGAATGAAGAGACTCCTTGAAAAACTGAAAATGTTTAGTTTAATATTTTGCCCATCTTATCCATGAAAAAATAGGTACTATCAATAGAGTCTTGTTTCCTGATAACTTTACTACTAGAAATATAATCTAGAAAAACAGTAATGCATTATTGATTTTGATGCATAATTGTCTTCCTTTTTAGAAGGATTTATTTATGCAGAATTGAATTTTGGATTAAGATCTCATTACTTTCCTATTAAGAACTCAAGATTTTATAAACTCTTCAGTCTTTTTGGAATCTGTTGAATTAACAATAAATGTGTGTATTTCCCTTTAAGGCTTAATATAAATTAAATATATGGTCATTAAATATATGACCAAATCACCAAATAGGATAGGGTCAGATTGATATGACATTATGCACCGCGAAAAAACTGCTCAAATGAAAATTTGTTTAATCATGAATGTGTTTCCACTGATAAAAATACACCATAAATGTTAAAATACATACATGATAGACTGGATAATTGCTACTCTTCAGAAAAAGACTTTATATAACTATGATATAAGTTCCCATTGCAAAAACTTATCATTGTAGCAACACAAAAAATAAATAAATGGGGCATAATCAAGCTAAAAAGCTTCTGCACAGCAACTAAAGCAAACAACCTTTAGAATGAGAGACAATATTTCCATGCTACAAATCCAACAGATGCCTAATAACCAGAAACTACAGAGAGCTCAAACTAATCAATAAGAAAAGAGCAAAAAATCACACTTAACACTGAACAAGAGACATGAACAGAGCCTTCTCCCAATAAGACAGACAAATGGTCAACAAACACGTGAAAATAATGCTCATCATCCCTAATCATCAGAGAAATGTAAATCAAAACTACCGTGCCATATCACCTAACCCCAGTGAGAGTCTCTCCCACCACAAAGCCCAGAGCTGCAGATGCTGGCCTGGGTGTGGAAAGATGGGAACATTTACACACCATTGGTGGGACGGCAAACTAATATAGCCTTTTGGACAGAAGTATGGAGAATCCTAAAAGAGTATTTGATCCTGCAATCCCATTACTACTACCCAGAAGCAAAAAAAAAAAAAAAATCATTCTACCATAAGGACATTTGCATTAAAATGATTATTGCAGCTCGATTCACAACTGTCAAGATATAGAAAGAAGTCAATCTCCCATCAACTCACAAATGGATAAACAAACTATGGAGTATATATATATATAATATATATACTCCATAGTTATATTGAGTTAATTGTTCCATAAAATGGAACAATTTTCAGCCACAAAGATAGGTAGAGACTTTACATCTTTTGTATTTACCTGGATGGATTTAAAGAATAGCCTCCTAAGTCAAGTATCATAAGATGGAAAAACAAGCATGCAGTGTACTCACTCATAGGAAGCTAGATGGACTACTACTATATGCCCACACAAGAAAAAAGAAAACACAAATTAAAGTAGGGGTGAAGGAGAGAGGGGAGGAGAAAGAGGGAGGGGAAGGAGGTTGGGGAAGTTCTCACCGAATGGGTGCAATGTAGGGATACATAGCACACCTCCTGGGTCAAGGGCTGAACTTGGACTTTTACCTAACAAATGCAAACAATGTAACCTAATCATTTGTACCCATATATTAACATGAAATTAAAAATAGTTACCATAAAAATGATAAAAGTATAATGAAAAAATGAGCAAAGTTTGTGAATATGGTAGAGAAAACACTTAAATGTAAATGGTCAGTAAACACAGAAAATCTATTTTCCCAAACTTATTATTTCAGAAAGGAAAACCAAACATAATGTTGAATGTATATGAAATACAGTTGGAATTAATTTTTCTAACCTTCAAATAGTCAACAATTAAAAGCAGAAGTATTTATGATATCCAGCTCTATACTATATTGGCAAGTAAATTATTTGTATTTATTTTATTTAAGGGTATTCTGGCAATATTATTTAAATTGTATTTTAAATACTGTGGGTCATTTAGTCCCACTTCAACTTTTTGGACATCTAGCTTACGACAATACAAGCACCAGTAGAATCAATATCTGCCCAAGGACATTCAGGACAGGTTAATTCGTAAAGGGTACATTGAAAAGAAAACTATTAACATAAATAACCCAAACACTCTTAAAATTGAAAATATTGACTACACAGGCAGTACCCAAATTTCAAATGTCTGACTTATGTATGGCTTGCATTTAAGAATGGAGGCTATGACAGATCACAGGTAAATGTTCCTGTTCCAACTTCCATACAAATTCCATAAGAACAAACCTACAGCACCGATTTTGTTCATAACCTGGGACTGCCTGTATTATGATACAGCTAATAAATTATATGTAACTGATTGAATAGAACTACCTATGTGATATCTTATCACAAACTTGCACCCACATAATCACAGAAAAAAATGAAAAATTGTTAATTGTATATTTTAAATCTTCAAAACATTTGGTTAGAATATTATTGGATTCCAGGTACGCCCATAGGTGTCTATTGCATTTGCACCCTTGTCTGTCCTCCAGGAATCTGCGTATTGTGAAATTTTCTGGACTTTACATTCTAAGCATCTAAGTTCTTTTTATAGAACTTATGTTTAAAGATCTTTACCAGATTCTGATATTTAGTTCATTCATGTATTATTTAGTGTCATAATCATTTCGTTAATGTCCATGAAAATGTTTCTAATTGCTTCTCTTTTTCATAGCATCTTGCTTCATGGATATCAAATCCATCTGTTCTACTGACTCATCTTAATCTTGCTTTATATTTTTTGATTTACTAAATTGTCCATTGTTTTGTTGCCTCCATATTTACAGATAAAACAGGTTCAGATTGATTTAGAGAGTTGCAAGCTTTTTTTTTTTTTTTCCTACAGTGGTCTGTCATGATGGGCAGTGTGTGTCTATGGTGGAATCTGGAATAGAAAACCAGGATTGCTGGCATGTGGCTTCAGAGGAGAGTAAGTGGGGACTCTAGAGTCCTTGCATCATTAAAATAACTTTTTCTCTAGGAATTGTAAACTATACTGTGTTTACTGTTAAGCCAAATTGCATGGTTTTACCTTCCCTTTATTTCAACTCATTCTTTTAGGAGTGCCGTCAAGTTGAAATTCAGTATCTCCATGGGTTATGCTGATCATCTTTCAGTGTTCATGTCCTGTCTTTCTTTGCGATTACTAAGCCCTTCTTTGGTTACACTCTGGCCCTCCCTCATGAAGAATCTTACTTCTCTCTGGAGAATTTCCCTCTGTTTTTATTGTCTCAACCGTGTGGTTCCAAAAGATGTTGAACAATCTGGAATTTCTGAAAAGGTATCATCCACTAATGGCTTTGCTTTTAGTGTTTAGCACTTGAACTGAGTATTCTGCATGCTTTTTAAGTTTTTGATGCATTCATTTTTACTTTTTAAGCTGCTAAGACCACTCCAGACACATTCATTAGGCAACATGTTTTCTCTTACTTGTCATAACTTACAGACGTTAGGGCTCTACTTTCCCTGTTTGTCATACAAAGCTCTGTGCAATAATTTTTCTAGCTCCTAACTTTGCTTACTTTTCTGTTTATATCCTTCCAGGTCCCAATTTTACTTTATTTATTTGTTTCTTTTTTGAGACAGAGTCTCTCTACATTGCCCTTGGTAGAGTGCCACAGCAATCATAGCTCACAGCAACCTCAAACTCTGGTGCTTAAGTGATTCTCCTGCCTCAGCCTCCCAAGTAGCTGGGACTACAGGTGTCTGCCAAAATGCCCCAATGTATTTTGTTGCAGTTGTCATTGTTTTACCTGGCCCAGGCTGGATTCGAACCTGCCAGCCTTGGTGTATATGGCTGGCACCTTATCCGCTATGGGCGCTGAGCCAATTTTACTTTATCATCATCTCATCCCTGATTCATGTTCTGTCCATTCAATTTCTGTATGTGAAGTGCTATTGATCACCGACGGCCACAGAGCATTGGTGCTATCCATTTAAGGTTAATTTTTTGCTCACGTTAATCACGGTCCTGCAAGCTAAAACTTTCCAATGGTAATGATTGCACCGGTCTGGGGAGTCCTGTCTGTGCAAATACAATTAATTATTCTTTCAGCAGGGTCCTGAGGCATTGTATTTGCCAAAATAGTATTTATCCAGAGACACTTCATTTCAGTGGCAAAGTTAGAAAACATTTTTTTTGATGCCATTTTCACAAGTACTCACTTCACTTAGCAAATCCTTAAAGCATGATTCAAATTTTATTGGTTTTCAGGTGCCAGTGCACAATTACAAAATTTGATGCTGGTGTTGAAGGCGTTAATCTTACCTGGAAGTTAAGAATCACTGAGCATTTTAATTTCACTCGTGAGCTAAGGGGCTTATAAGAGTTTGCAGGTGCTGAGATGGCATTGCAGAAAATTCACAAGATAGTATAGTTGTTGACAGCTCTCAGGTCCCTATGGGACATACAATCTTAAAATGGAAAATATGCCAGGGTAATTGATTTAAAAATAAAAAAGATTTCTGATTCATGTAATGAGAAAAATACCCCTACCTCTAGAAAATATAAATTGGAAAAAAAGAATTGAACAGATTTGAGAGCTAAAATTACTCAAATATATTATGAATACAAGTGAACATATTGTGTGCATGCACATTCAGACATGGGTAGAATTAACTTTATTTTGTTCTGTGATTTTGGTCTAGCTGTTTGAAATCAGTACCATTTTTGAATAAGTTTTTTAAAGTATAATCAAAGTATATTGGCATTGTAAGTGATTGCTGTCGAATGGACCTTAGTATATACTGAACTTTTTAAAAGAATAATTAACTTCTACCCCATAATTTTATTTCTTAACATGGCCTTTCTGTTTCTGAATCCTCTTGCCTCAATTTTTCTGCTCCTTTGTGTGGTGTGCTTCCTTGCTACAAGGAGAGATGGGGCCACGTTCTTTGAAAACACGGAAATGATCTGGAGTAGGTCCTGAATTCCTACCCGTCCTCAGTGGTAAAATGATCCTTTTAGTGGAGCTAAAACTGCAGGGGCATATTCAATTGTACGCAGAAGAGTTTAATCATTTCATAATGCCCCTGAATTATCTTTAAAGAAGAATGCTGTTTTTTCTCTCTTTTGATTCCCCAGAAACTCATGGCTTCAGGTTAAAAGCCTTAGCTTGGCACTAGAGTCACTTTGAAACCCTTTGGACCACTTCCCAGATCGGATGGGCCTCATTTTTTTGCTGTATAGTGACATCAGCATTTCATATTTCAATATGTATTCTAAGGAAAAAATCATTTTCAAAGCTCAATAAGCAATGGTATATTAAATTGGTAACATTGAGAGAATAACAAAAACATCTACATATACTTTACGTCCTTTAAAATTGTGGGATAGAGAGACAGAGATGGCTTCGTGAATCCAACGTAGTTTATAAAGTT
Organism: Arctocebus calabarensis; assembly: GCA_963573935.1. Classification (NCBI taxonomy): domain Eukaryota; kingdom Metazoa; phylum Chordata; class Mammalia; order Primates; family Lorisidae; genus Arctocebus; species Arctocebus calabarensis. The sequence continues at coordinate 9,144 of CAUYON010180254.1, forward strand.
GGTGACATTCAAAGGCTCTATCAAACTAGAAAATATGCATTATGTTACTTCTGGACCTTTAATGAGACGTATCACTGAATGTCAAAAAATTAAGTGTCACAGTTAAGAAAAATGTTTTACATTTAAAATTTGAGAAAATATCCTTTTTTGAAAGCATCTACAGCAAATGTTTCTAAGTTGGTAGAAATGGAATAACTTAGCTCACATGTGTTGACAGACAGAACTAAGTTTATCCCTACTGAGATATTAGATCATGATATATAATTAAACTTGTATGTTAGTGTTTTACATAAACTATATAGGCAAATAAATTTTGAAAATATAAAGACAAATCATTTTTTCAAGCTTCACATATTTAAAGGGCATTTTTAAATCTGTGGTAAAGTGAACAAGTAAGACAATGTTTCAATATTTTCTGTAAACAAATTTGGAGTTCCCTGTACTGTGCTGGTTACTGGGAGATGGATTAATGACAAGACAAATGATACTAATTCCTCACTATGGATAAAATGATATTGATAGAAAAAAAAAGTGCTAAATGAAACTACAGTGTAAGTGAAAAATTCATGACGAATGTTGTCATAGGAGATATACAGCTGGGTGATCTGTAGGAAAGGGAGCATTTTAGAGACTGGTCAAAGCCTTTGTGCTACTGACCACTCTGAATCAGAACAGTTAAATCACTTCTCTTTAATAAACTGTCAGCTTGAATCATATGCCTTCAAATATTTCTTCCCCCGACTATAGATTGTTTGCAACGACGTATTTTTTCACCTCTGAATTCCTAAGCAAATTAGGCATCAAATTCTGTACGTGTATGTGTGTATATATGTATGTACGTATGTTTGTGTGTGTGTACACAGACATGCACAGATATATATAATTTGCCTATAGCTTTCTCTATCACTATCTATGATTTTATAGGCACATTCATTCTTCCTAATTATACTGCATTATTCTCACAGTAGAGGACTTTTATATTATACCCTCGTTTACCCATTACCCAGCAGAGTTTATTATCTTTAATAGGCACTCAGTATATATTTTCTAATTAAACTAAACAAATTTGGATTATAGCAGATGTAGTTTATGGCATGTGCCCTGCCCAAAACCCCTGAAAAAGCCATCCAGGTCCCCCGTAAACCACTCTCTAGACAGAGGCCTCGTCCTGATGGCACATCATTCAAAGACATCCCAAAAACCTATGATTTTGTAGGAAGACAAGTGTATTCAATTCTATCTATTGAGAATTTAAACAAAGCAACACAGGAAGGCTTACTATCAGGAGTGAGCTGCAGAGGCCAGATGGGTCATATGAAGAATCGGATTAGAGTTGTGCCCAAAGTTAGATACTTATGCTGAGGGGGGTAGTTGGTAGAAAAGGGAATATTAACTAGATATGAAAGACTTAGAGGACACAGAAAAATGCTGTGTCTTAAGTACTGGACACTTTTGCAGTTTGCAAAGATTCTCTTTTTGTTTTATTTGCTTTTTTTATGTTTTGCCCAATGGAATAGAGAACAGATATAACAGTTTTTGTACAACTTGAAAGAAAAATTCCTATAGAGGACTCAGAAGAAATGGTCTTGGATTCTCCTACTATTTAAGAATCACTGCCAAAAGAAACAAGAATAAATGTGATTTCTTAGATTTCATTATTTGATTCACCATAGCAGATAAGTAAGGTAGGACAGTTCCCGCCTTAGTGAATAAAGGAGTAGAGAAATTCAAAATTCACACATTCACATACCTTCCTACCTGGTGTCCCAAATGTTACCATGAAGTTTTCCACACAAGGAAAACACAACCTTGAGCCAAATGTACAGAGAGGTGGGGAACATGGAGACATGTTTTTTAATATTTTGTAAAGTTTAGATCAATAAATATACCTTGGAACCTCCTTTATCTATATCAAGAAGTCATTTCAGTCAGTAAAAATCAAATATAAGGATGAATGCCTGTGGAATTGCACAGCTTGCTAAGTTGTTACTGGGTACCTTCTCCTTCTGTCTGAATGATCAAGTCATAACCAATGCTTTGAGTAGCTTTTAAAGTCCATTGTGAATTCTGAACACTTAAAATAATATGCTCTGTTAACATGTTAAGGAGTTACTGTTTTCTAAAAGAATACATTCATTTGGCTTGACAAAATTGTAACAGCTAACTGCTGAATCATTCTGTGAACCAATTTGATGCCATAATAAGATATTTCTGATCAACTGCGTTTAGAGGGTTAGTATGATCTTTTATAAAAGTCATATGATGGATTGTTTATAAAAAGGGTCATAATGCTAACACAATTCTAGAAAGAATATCTGATCACTGAATTTGTTTTCAGGCTGAAATACTGTGCCCAACATTTATACTGGAGGTAATTTTCAGTTTATTAAACTCACCACTGGCCAGAATGTGTCAAGAAGAGCCATTTAAAGTGATAAAATTTTCAATTTAATTCTGCAAATATTTATTAAGCAATTACAATGTTCAAGCCACTGTATTAAACTCAGGAAGACAAGATGAAAAAGATAAGATCTTTGCCCTACATTCTATAAAGTAAACATAAGCAACAATATAAAGTTGTCATTGTTATCTTCAGAATTAGCTGCAGACACCTCTCTTGAATTGCTATTATCGTTTTCAAGGTGCAAGCCATATTTTTCAAAACTGTAATTATTTTTTGTCTCCCAAAGAAAGTAAATGACAGGCACAGATTCAAATTTAATTTGATTTTTTTTTCTCAAATGAAATAAGTCTTGTGAGAGCTGTTACAAAAAAGCTAACTCTGGAAGCCCAGGCTTCTCATTGTGTTTTCATATCCTCCGTCTGATATATTGTCTTCTTCTAAATTGCTAGTTTCAGGAAAGACAGGGCATGGTCTTAACAACTTAGAGAAGGTATAAAGAAGAATGGTTGCTTAGGGGTAATTGGAAAGGGTCGGCATAATAAGTATGACCAATTTTAGAGAGAAAAGTGGGTTGCTGCTATTTTCAATGAAGAAAAAGGGAAAACCGGTAGACAAATGAAAAATCTGTGCAAAGTGTGGTGAGGAGATCAAAATTCTTTAATGCACAGAAGTGTGCATATGTCTCTTGTTGAATCCTGGCAGCTGAAGTTTAGTACAATTGAGGTAAAATGTTATTATGACGTATGTGTGGAGTATTATTTTAAGCATACAAGGCTGGACAGTTAACGCTCATGAACTCATCCCAGAACAAGTGCCACCTACCTGATTGTTGAATTTCACCACAGTCACCAGATGGCCAAGGGGACTATTTTGATGGTGACTATAGTGACAGTCAGCCACGAGGTATGTAGCACTTTTTTTAGGATGGGCTGACTCAGTCGCCATCAAAGTATGCCCCAGGCCACCTGGTAACTGCAGTGACACTCAGCCCTGAGGTAGGCAGCACTTTTTCTGGGATGAGTTTATGAACTTAGTTGTTCAACCTCATTTCTTTGGCAAATAAACTTTCCTTGGGTTTTCTATGCTATATCTATTTTTTTAATATAACGCAATCTTTATAGTGATATGAAATATTGTCTGCAAAACAATAAATAAAAAATTTCCAGAAGACATGGCTATATCTACCTCGCATTTAACAATTCATAGTATATTGTACTAGTTTACTAAAGCTGCCTTAACAAAATATCACAGACTGGGTGGCTTAAAGAACAAATTATTGTTTCTTACAATTTTGGAGGCCAGAAGTCAGAGATCAAAGTGTTGACAGGGTTGGTTTTTACAGAGAACTTTTTTTTTTTAACTTGTAGAACTTTGTCTTTTCCTTGAGCTTTCATGAGGTCTTCTTTTTGTGTATCTTAATTTCTTTAGATGAGGAGGACAGTTACATTGGGTTAGGACTCATTCTAATGATATCATTTCAACTTAATTGCTTTTTTAAACACTCTAGCTCCACAGATAGTCACATTGTGACTTATTGGGGGGGCAACACTTCAACATATAAAATTTTTATGGAGATACAAGTCAGTCATAAATATATAAGGTATTTATTTCTTTCTCTGCATGAATATACTGTTTTACCTTAAAACTTCTTTCTTTATACCTAACACAACAGTTATTTCTGTAATTAACACCCTTTCTTTATCTATTGAGGTAGAAATTATATTTTAGCATATGTCAAAATAAAAACATTAATTATATTTTATAAAATATTTAAACACTATGTATTGATAACAATTTTCAAGGAAAACATGATTAAATAAAATTTAAAACTAAAGATATGGCTTCATATATGAATTATGATTAATAATAATTCTAGCAGAGTAAGCCTGTTTCAATTTGGGGACTATATCAACATAAGTTGTTAAGTGACCAAATTTAAGTATATATAAAACCATATGTCTCTGGATGCTGACAAATCACATCAAAGAAAATTTAGTATCAATTTCTAAAATTAATTTCAAAGTGAACAGAAAAGGAAAGGAAACAAACTATGATGAAATATATTCTCCTAGCCAAAAGCAATTAGTTATGGAGAAAATAATGAAGTCATAATAATTACAATTAGAAGCAGTAGTGTGATATCCATTACTTTGGCCACTGTTTAATATCAGGAAGGGTGCTGATGGTTTACAAAAACAGATTTAGTTATGAGACTTTTCATAAGTCCTGAATGGCTCCCATGTGAATGAACTCTCTTCAGAATGTATAGTAATTTCTCTGCCTTTCACCAAGGTTTGTAACTGAGTAGCTACTTCTGGGAAAATGAAAATAAGATATTGCATAATATAAGCTTTTTATTTCATGCCATTAATAGCAATAATTTTAAATCACATTTATAATGCTATCAAAAATATAAAATTCTTAGAAAAAATCATATAAACCGTGTACAGGACCGCTACACATAAAGCTATACGGTTATTAAAGTAACTAAGTGTCTCTATGTTTTATCGACAGGCATGCAATCTTCCTGGATTTGAAGGCAACATAACATATGAATTTTAATAAATTAATATGGAACTTTACTAAAATTATAATCATAATCCATAAGGGATTTCTTAGAGTTGGCAAAAATGATTCATAAGTTCAAAAGGACAAATGCATTTATGAGAATTTAAACTGAATTAAAAAAATAAAGTATTTAGAACCAAAATAAAGGTGGTAGAAAGAAATCAATTATCATTGTAATAGTAATAGACAAATGGAATGGAGGAAAAAGGGAATATCAAAGGGGAATAATGATTGATTGATTTGAGCATTCTTGATGAAACTCAGAAAATATTAAAGTTATACTCTAAATACACTGAATATATAATACATAGCTTGTGTTCAATTCTAAATATAGTTACTAAAATAAAACTAAAAATAGTTTAAAAATTTTTTTAAAAAATGTAATTGGTTTCAATGAAGGTTTTATTAAGAAAGGAGGAAAATATGAAAACCATAATATATTACCAACTGCTATTTTCAGCAGTTGAAATTAGAATATAAATCATACTAACAATGAAATATATATGTGCATATATAATTAACATGAAGTAAAAAGTACAGTGCAAAAAATGACACAAAATACATATTTTTTAAGTTCACATATTATGAGAGACTGTTAAATGAGAGCTTATAACTCAATGCGTAGTATAAAGGAATGTGTGGAGGAATTTCTTAGAAAAATTTCCAAAGGCTTTTGTATACATACATTCGCTATTTAAGCAGCTTACTGTGTCCAGAAATGTAAGGTGTTTTTAAAAGTTTACTCTATACTAAATAATGGGCCTTTGCAAATAGATAGAACTCTTGCCTTGTGTAAAATTATTCATACCAGCAAAACTTTACAATGAAATCTGAATGATATTCACAACTATTAAAGAGGTTTTTTCTGTGATATTATTTAGCTATGTCAAGAAATCTTCGTAACTATGTCATGTTGTTTATGAAAATATTTCTAAGGTAAGGAATCTATGTAGTGAGAGAAAGAATCTATATTAGGGAGGGAGGATATTCTTTTAGAAATATTTCAATGTCTGGTCGGCAGGGTTCATTTATTAAAGTGTAATGATTACATAGACATTTCTATTGAGTTGGATAATATCAAACAAATATTTACCATAACATAATTTTTAGCAATCTAGGGTAATAAATGCTAATTATATTTTTATTTTTGTTTTCTTTTTTGTAAAGTACCAAACAAATAATGGAACATGTAATTATTATTATTATTTATTTATTTTGTATTGTTAGCGATTCATTGAGGATACAAGATGTGTCACACATTGAGACCCCACCCTCCTTCTCTCTCTCTGCTCTTCCTTTCCACCACCCCCGTCCCTCCTTCTCCCTCTCTTTGCTCTCCCCTTTCCCTACCCCCCACCATGTTCTTAATTGTCCTCATATCAAAATTTAATACATAGGATTCATGCTTCTCCATTCTTGTGATGCTTCACTAAGAATAATGTGCTCCACTTCCATCTGGGTTAATAAAAATGCTGTAAAGTCCTCATATTTTTTTTAATGGCTAAATAGGATTCCATGGTATACACGTACCACAGCTTGTTTATTCATTCCTGGGGTGGGGGGCATTTAGGCTGTTTCCACATTTTGGCAATTGGAAATTGAGCTGTGATAAACAGTCTAGTGCAAATGTCCTTTCTTCCTTCTGGATAGATGTCCAGCAATGTGATTACAGGATCAAACGGGAGGTCTAGCTTGAGTTCTTTGCGGGTTCTCCATACTTCCTTCCAAAAAGGTTGTATTAGTTTGCAGTCCCACCAGCAGTGTAAAAGTGTTTCTTTCTCTCCACATCCACACCAGCATGTGCAGTTTTGAGATTTTGTGATGTGGGCCATTCTCATTGGGGTTAGAAGGTATCTCAGGGTGGTTTTGATTTGTATTTCTCTATTAATTAAGAATGATGAGCATTTTTTCATATGTTTGCTAACGATTTGTCTGTCTTCTTGAGAGAAGTTTCAATTCATCTTTTCCCCATTGATGTATGGGATTGTTGGCTTTTTTCGAGTGGATTAATTTGAGTTTTCTATAGATCCTTATTATTAACCTTTTGTCTGATTCAAAGTGTGCAAATATTTTTTCCCATTGTTCAGGTTGTCTGTTCACTTTGGTTGTTGTCTCCTTAGCTGTACAGAGCTTTTAGGTTTAATTAAATCCCATTTGTTTATTTTGGTTGTTATTGCAATTGCCATGGCAGTCTTCTTCATAAATTCTTTCCCCAGATGGATATCTTCCAGTGTTTTTCCTATGCTTTCTTTGTGGTTTTTAATCATTTCACGCCTTAAATTTAAGTCCTTTATCCATCTTGAATCAATTATTGTCAGTGAAGAGAGGTGCAGGTCCAGTTTCAGTTTTTTGCACGTGGATATCCAGTTCTCCCATAATTGTTAATTGAATAGGGAGTCTTTCCCCCATTGTACATTCTTGTATAGTTTATCAAAGATTAGGTAATTGTAAGTTGTTAGTTTCATTTCCTGGTTTTCTAATCAATTCCAAATATCTATGTCTCTATTTTTGTGCCAGTACCATGCTGTTTTGACCACTATGGTCTTGTAGTACAGCCTAAACTCTGGTATGCTGATATCCCTGGCTTTATTTTTATTACTAAGAACTGCCTTAGCCATACGAGTTTTTTTCTGGTTCCATACAAAATGCAGAATACTTTTTTACAACTCTTGAAAATAGGATGTTGGTATTTTAATAGGGATGGTGTTAAATGTGCAGATTGCTACACATTTTAACAATGTTGATTCTTCCCAGCCACAAGCATGGTATGTTCTTCCATTTGTTACTGTCCTCTGCTATTTCTTTTCTTAAGGTTTCAAATTTTCTTTATAGAAGTCCTTCACCTCTTTTGCTAGCTATATTCCTAGGTATTTTATTTTATTTGAAACATGGCAAAAGGAGTTGTGTCCTTAATCAGCTTTTTATCTTGGCTGTTATTGGTCTATACAAATGCTACTTACTGACTTGTGGACGTTGATTTTATATCCTGAGACATTAGTATATTTTTTGATGACTTCCAGGAGTCTTGTGATTCAGTCTTTGGGGTTATCTAAGTATAGGATCATATCATCAGCAAACAGGGAGGGTTTGACCTCCTCTGCTCCCATTTGGATGCCCTTTATTTCCTTGACTTACCTAATTGTATTGGGTAGACCTTCTAGCACTATGTTGAATAGTAATGGTGACAGAGGACAACTTTGTCTTGTTCCAGTTCTAAGTGGAAAAGCTCTCAGTTTAGCCCCATTCAGTAAGATATTAGTTGTGGGTTTGTCACAGATAGCTTTGGTCAATTACAGAAATGTGCCACATATGCCTATACTCTTCAATGTTCTCTTTAGAAAAGGATGCTGGATTTTATCAAATGCTTTTTCTACATCTATTGAGAGGATCATATAGTCTTTGTTTTTGCTTCTGTTGATATGGTAAATAACATTTACAGACTTGCGTATATTAAACCAGCCTTGCATCCCTAGGATGAAACCTACTTGATCATGATGTATGACTTTTTTAATGATAAGCTGTAATCTCTTGGCTAGGATTTTGTTGAGAATTTTTGCATGTATATTCATTAGTGAAATTGGTCTGAAGTTCTTTATTTAGTGGGGTCTTTTCTTGGTTTTGGCATCAGGGTGATGTTAGCTTCATAAAACGTGTGGGGGAAGATTCCTTCCTCCTCAATTTTTTGGAATAATTTCTGCAGTACAGGAATAAGCTCTTCTTTGAAAGTTTGATAAAGAAATTCTAGTATGAAGCCATCCAGACCAGGGCATTCTTTTGTTGGGAGATTTTTTTATTCTTTCTTTGATCTCAGAGCTTGAAATTGGCCAGTTCAGGAGATCTATTTCTTCCAGGCTAAGTCTAGGGAGAGGATGTGATTCCAAATAATGATCCATTTCCTTCAGACTGTCAAATTTCTGGGCATAGAGTTTCTTATGATATTTAGAGATCATCTCTTGTATCTTCTGTGGCATCAGTTGTTATTTCCCTTTTATCATTTCTGATTGAAGTCACCAGAGATTTTACTTTTTTATTTCTAATTAGTCTGGCCAAAGATTTATCAATTTTATTTATTTTTTAAAAAAACCATCTCCTCATTTCATTAATTTTCTGAATGATTCTTTTGTTTTCAATTTCATTAATCTCTGATTTAATTTTGTATATTTCCTTCCTTCTGCTGAGTTTAGGCTTAGGTTATTCTTCTTTTCCCAATTCCATAAGATGGCTTGTGAGTTTGTTGATGCGCTCTCTTTCTGTTTTTTGATGTAGGTTTCTAAAGCGATAACTTTTCCTCTCCGGACAGCTGTATTTCACAGGTTTTGGTAGATTGTGTCTTCATGGTTGTTATGCTCAAGGAAATTAATGATATTCTTTTTTATTTATTCTTGCACCCAACTGTCATTCAGCACAAGGTTGTTTAATTTCCATGCCTTTGTGTAGGGTTGAACGTTTTTGTTGGAATTAAATTCCACTTTTAGTGCCTTGTGGTCTGAGAAGGTGCAAGGTAAAATTTTAATTATTTGATTCTATTGAGGTTTATTTTGTGTCCTATTATATCATGATCATTTTGGAGAATGATCCATGGGGCAATGAGAAGAATGTAAATTCTTTATCTTTAGGATGGAGTGTTTGATATATGTCTATCAAGCATAGTTGTTCTAGGATCTCGTTTAAGTCTTTTATATATTTGTTTAATTTCTGTTTAAAGGATCTGTCCAACTCTGTGGGAGGAGTATTAAAGTCCACTGTTATTATGGTGTTATAGGATATCATATTTTGTTCAGACTAAGTAAGGTCTGTTTCAAGAAACTGGGAGCGTTTAAGTTGGATACATAAATATTTAAAATTTAAATGTCTTCTTGTTGTATTTTTCCCTAGACCAATATAAAGTGACCATCTTTGTCTTTTTTGACTTTAGTTGCTTTAAATCCACATGTATGTGAAAATAAGATTGCAATCCCTCTTTTGTTCTGGATTCCATTTGCCTGAAAAATTGTCTTCCAACCCTTAACTCTGAGCTTTATTTTTCTTTTGAGACAAAGCATGTTTCCTGCAGAGAGTAAATGGATGGCTTGTGTTTTTTAATCCAATCAGCCAATCTATGCCTCTTCAATGGGGAATTCAAGCCATTAAAATTTACTGAGAATTAATTGATAAGTGTGGTAGCATTCTATTCATTTGTTTTGTGAAAGTCCATTGCTTAGTTTTTTCTTTTGCATCATTGTGGAAGCTAGGTCCTGTCCTTTAATTTCTGGGTGCTTACTTTGCTGGTAGTCCATTGCAGTGGTCAATGTGTAAAACAGGTTGAAGTATTTCTTGTAGAGCTGGTCTTCTTGTGGCAAATTTCCTCAGTGTTTATATCTCAGTAAAAAATTCGATTTCTTGGCTCGGCGCCTGTGGCTCAATGGGCTAAGGCGGCAGCCATATACACCTGAGCTGGTGGGTTCGAATCCAGCCCGGGCCTGCCAAACAACAATGATGGCTGCCACTAAAAAAAAAAAAAAAATGGTCGGGTGTTGTGGCATGTGCCTGTAGTCCCAGTTACTTGGAAGGCGAAGGCAGGAGACTCTCTTAAGCCTGGGAATTGGAGGTTGCTGTGAGCTGTAATGCCACAGCACTCTATCCAGGGTGACAGCTTGAGGCTCTGTCTCAAAAAAAAAAAAATTTCAATTTCTCCATCAATTTTAAAGCTTAGCATAGTGGGATACAGAATTCTGGGCAGGAAGTTGTTCTGTTTAAGTAGATTAAAGGTAGATGACCATTGTCTTCTGGCTTAAAAAGTGTCATTAGAGAAGACTATAGTCACCCTGATGGATTTGCCCCTGGAGGTCAGTTGGCGCTTATTCCTGGCAACTTGCAAAATCTTTTCTTTTGTCTTGACTTTGGGCAGGTTCATCACAATGTGTCTTGGAGAAGTTCTATTAGAGTTGAGGCAACCTGGGGTCCAATATCCCTCTGAAAGGAGTGTGTCAGGTGACACACCTGATGTGATATTTGGAAGATTTTTATTATAATGTTCTCTAGTATGGCTTCCATTACCCTGGGACATTCTTATTCCCCTTCTGGGATACTTATAACTCATATGTTTGAACACTTCATAAAGTCCCATAATTCTGTCAGTTAACATTCTGCTTTCTCTCTCTTCTTCTCTGTCTCTTTAACTATCTGAGTTAACTCAAGAGCTTGATACAAAATATCTTAAATGAAATTCTCAGGGAAAGGTTAAACAGGGAATTCTTAAGAGAAACAAAAATATATTAAAAACTCATACCTTATTCTATGTACACTCATATTAATTGGAAATTTTAAAAAATCTCATAGATGGGCATTGTCACACATATGCTATTAAAAAATGATATTTGATTGGCTGCTTTAGTTCTGTAGTACATTTCAGAGAGAGCTCATGTGATGCTGTCAGTTTTACAGGGTTTGTGTCTGGTTGCTTTAGCTATTCACAGTCTGTTATGGCTCTACAAATTTTTGGATTGTTTTATCCATTGGCATTTTGATAGGGGTCACACTGAAAATGCAGATCATTGTATCAAATGTAGAGTTTGCAAATATTTTCCCTTATTTCATAGGTTGTCTATTTGATTTGTTGATTATTTTCTCAGTAGAGAGAAATAATCTTTCTCTCTCTGAGTAGAAGGTTTTTAATTTATTTCCATGATGAACACAGATGCAAATATCCTAAACAAAGTACTAGTAAGACAAAAGCACCAACATACTTAAAAGATCATTCACCATTTTTAAGTAGAATTAAAATGATGGCTCAACATTGGCAAATTAACAAATATAATATGCCATATTACAAGAATGAAAGAATATGGCTTGGTGCTTGTAGCTCAGTGAGTAGGGCACCAGCCACATACACTGAGGTTGGTGGGTTTGAGCCCAGCCCAGACCTGCTAAACAACAATGACAACTGCAACCAAACTGCATTGTGGTGGGTGCCTATAGTCCCAACTACTTGGTAGGCTGAGGCAAGAGAATTCCTTAAGCCCAAGAGTTTGAGATTGCTGTGAGCTGTGATGCAACAGTACTCTACCAAGGCTGACATAGTGACACTCTTTCTCAAAAAAAAAAAAAAAGAATAAATAACAACCACATGGTTCATTTCAATAGATCAATTCAATGCTATGAGAGCATTTGACACAATTCTATAGCCCTTTAAGATAAAGTTTTCAACAAACTAGATGTAGTTATTATTATTAAATCATAGCTGTGTACATTAATGCAATCATGGGGTACAATGTGCTGGTTTTATATACGATTTGAAATATGCATGTCTAACTGGTTAACATAGCCTTCATGGTATTTTCTTAGTTACTGTGTTAAGACATTTATATTCTACATTTAGTAAATTTCACGTGTACCTTTATAAGATGCACTGTAGGTGTGATGCCACCAATTACTCTCCCTCCATCCATCTTCCCCCCTCCCCTCCTCTTCCTATCCCTTTTCTCCATATTGTTGGGCTATAATTTATATGAAAGCTATAACTTGGTTTCATAGTAGGGCTGAGTACATTGGATACTTTTTCTTCCATTCTTCAGATACTTTGCTAAGAAGAATATGTTCCAGCTCCATCCATGTAAACATGAAAGAGGTAAAATCTCTATCTTTTTTAAAGCTGCATAATATTCCATGGTGTACATATACCACAATTTATTAATCCATTTGTGGGTTGAAGGGCACTTGTGCTTCTTCCATGACTTAGCAATTATGAATTGGACTGCAATAAACTTCTAGTACAAATATCTTGGTTTTTTGTAGATTAAAAAACAAATATTTTGGGTTTTGAACAAAATGTGATTTATGGTCTTCTGGATATATACATAGTAGAGGAATTGTAGAATCAAATGGCAGGTCATACTAAGATCTCAAAATATAATACTTCATTTTATATGGAATCAGAAAAAACCTCGAATAGCCAAGATATTACTCAGAAATAAAAACAAAGCAGGAGGAATCATGTTATCAGACCTCAGACTATACTATAAATTGATAGTGATCAAAACAGCATGGTACTGGCACAAAGACACAGAGGTAGATGTGTGGAACAGAATAGAGAACCAAGAGATGAACCCAGCTACTTACTGTTATTTGATCTTTGACAAGTTAATTAAAAAGATTCAAAGGGGAAAAGATTCCCTATTTAACAAATGGTGCTGGGTGAACAGGCTGGCAACCTGTAGAAGACTGAAACTGGACCCACACCTTTCACCATTAACTAAGATAGACTCTTACCAGATTAAAGATTTAAACTTAAGACATGAAACTATAAAAATACTAGTCTTGAATTATCAGACTCTTGAAGAAATCAGCCTGGGCGAATATTTTATGAGGAGGACCCCATAGGCAAATGAAGCAACACCAAAAATACATTACTGGGATCTGACCGAACTACCAAGCTTTTGCACAGCCAAGAACACAGTATATAAAGCAAGCAGACAGCCCTCCAAACGGGAGAATATATTTGCAGGTTATGTCTCTGAAAAAGGTTTAATAACCAGAATCCACAGAAAACTCAAATATATTAGCAAGAAAAGAACAAGTGATCCCGTCTCAGGGTGGGCTAGAGACTTGAAGAGAAACTTCTCTGAAGAAGACAGGTGCATGGCCTACAGACATGTGAAAAAATGCTCATCATCTCTAATCATCAGAGAAATGCAAATCAAAATTACTTTGAGATATCATCTAACTCCAGTAAGATTAGTCCACATCACAAAATCCCCAAACCAGAGATGTTGGCGTGGATGTGGAGAAAAGGGAACACTGCTGGTGGGAATGCAAACTAATGTATTTCTTTTGGAAATCTGTTTGGAGAACACTTAGGTATCTAAAAAAAAAAATGACTGTATCTTAACAGATAAATGATATATAATAAATCTATATAAAACTTCGTACTGAATGGGAGGAAAAATCTAAAATCTTTCCTCTAAAGTATTAAAAAAAAAAAGATCACTTATGAGCCAAAAGAAAGTTTGAAGTTATTATTTAGGAAACAGAAAGAAAAACTGTAATATGGTTTTCTTTTAGCATCATTGAATAAGTGCTTCTGACCTGACGCTGTTCTACCTTTGCCTATTACTAAA